>JAJOOR010015321.1:0-10492 GCA_036250505.1 Solanum acaule
GTAGAAGAAGGAATCTGCCAAGTGCTTTCCCACATGTGGCTTGAATCAGAGGTAGTGCCTGGATCAAGAAATATGCCATCCACATCAACTGCTTCGTCCTCGTCTACATGGTCATCATCGAAGAAAGGAGGAAAATCTCAAGCAGAAAGTAAGCTCGGTGAGTTTTTCATGCACCAGATTGCCCATGATGCTTCTCCAGCATACGGTGGAGGATTTAGAGCTGCTTATGCAGCCGTGAATAAGTATGGTTTACGGAGTACATTGGATCACATTCGCTTGACAGGAAATTTTCCTTTATGATATGTTCGTTGTGACCTCTTTGACCTCGTATGCTCGTAGATGATTTCCTCTCCTGTGTGCCAAGTTAGAAGTCATCGATGAGGAAAATGAGTTGATCATGCAGAGCTGGTTTAGCTACCCCTATTTTTTCCGGGGTCCTACCGGAGATACTGATGGAATACAACTTGAATCTTACAAATAAGTCAACATATTTTGAAATTAAAATGAAATATATAGAAAATTCTATCTTGTATTGGAGACTCTTATCAGTTTAAAGGCAATAAAGATCAGATATTTGAATGATCCCAGGAACATTCCCTTCTTCATGCAAATATTGTGAATACATTATTTGATCTCCTCATTGCCTTTTCGGCTCTGAAAGTGTCCTTCCTTCTCAATGCTTGAGCATCCATTCAATGCATTCTTTTCGATCTTATATCCTATGTAAGCTTGTTAAGCCTAGGCTAGAAGGAGTACATTGAACACCAACTTAAGCCTTTATTTCCTGACAAAATGATAAAAAACCTCTTTTTCTTAAAAACACAACTGAAGTATCACTTTTTTCGCGAGTTTCCTACCTTAACTAGCAAGTGTTTGTATTATCGATTTGAACCATCACCAACTATTTATCAAAACACGCCTCGAAATTAACGAGTCATCCGCCACGTGGATGGAATTTTATGGACAAATTAAGATGTCACACACTTTTTGGTGATTGTATGAAATTAACACTTGGTCTAGTCAGTTTCGAGATGCGTTTTCACAAATAGTTAGTGATAGTTCAAATAGGAAACACAAACACATGGTAGTTCAGATCTGAAACTCGCAAAAACAATAGGTATGTGTTTTGACCATTTAGTAAGAAAAAAAGAACTATGTGTAAGTAATTCCATACTATACAAAATCATACTTCTTTCATCAAAGTAACCAAAAAAAAAGTATTAGTACATCATTTTCAACCCTACAAGTGTTTGTGGTTCAGTTTGGATCGGTTATTGGCTAAAATTTCAACTTTTTTTTTCACTTAATTAGAACAACATGGTCTCTTATTATTATTACCAACATACTCTCCAACATTAATAGCAGTGCCTTGTCCAGGAATAGCTGCTGCTGCTTCTTGAGCAGCCAAAGCTTTCCTACTTACAATTTCATATATGTCCAATAAAATCGTCTGGAACGCTTTCTCAACGTTATATGCCTCGAGAGCAGATGTCTCGAGGAATGAGAGCCCTTCTTTCTCAGCCAATCCCCGAGCGTCTAGCTCGGGGATTGATCTGAGATGGTTCAAATCCGACTTATTACCAGCCAACATTATGACAATATTAGAGTCTGCATGGTCACGTAGCTCGCGGAGCCAACGCGTTACGTTCTCAAACGTTTGTCTTTTGGTTATGTCGTAAACTAAAAGGGCACCAACAGCTCCTCTGTAGTAAGCACTTGTAATGGCTCTGTACCTTTCTTGACCTGCAGTGTCCCATATTTGTGCCTTAACTGTCTTGCCTTCTACCTACACCATACATCCAAAGCATATACGTATCAGTGTTGGAGTCAGGATTTTTCCTATATGAAACGGCAACCAAAGCATTTATAGACATGAAAAATAGTGTCGGAGTCGGAATTTTTACTACAGAAAACACAAGTGAAGCATATATATAGACATAAAGATTAGTGTCGGCGTCGGGATTTTTACCATAGAAAATGCAACCAAAGCATATATAGACATGAAGATTAGTGATGGAGTCAGGATTTTCACTATATGAAACACAACCAAAGCATATATAGACATAAAGATCAATGATGGAGTCAAAATTTTCACTATAGAATATGCAATCGAAGCATATATATCGACATAAAAAGTGTGTCGGAGTCGGGATTTTTCCTATATGAAACGCAACCAAAGAATTTATAGACATGAAAAATAGTGTCAGAGTTGAAATTTTTACTATATGAAATGCAACCAAACCATATATAGACATCCATATAAATGCCGGAGTTAGAATTTTCACTATAAAAAACACAATCAAATTTTATATAAAGATCGAGAGACATACATATCAATATTGGAGTCGGAATTTTCGCTATGTAAAGTCAAAATAAAGGTACGTAATTGCTAAATGCAAGGCAAATGAAAAAGAAATGTAATTAACAACATTTTCTAATGTGTCACGTCATTGCAAAGAGGATATGCCGACATTACTGTTTTATTTGATTTTAATTTACGTATCATACTTTTCTTATTTTATCGATGATTCATAATCACAAAATATCTGACTTATTTTATATCATAATTTTTTTCCCCTCAAACTACATATCTAATTCAATTACACCACGACATAAATTGAGACGAAAGGAAATGTAATTATTATCCTTGTCTCTTCTCAAGTTGTCAAAGTTTAATTACTTTCATAAAACTAAGACGTAGAAAGTGCTTCACCCTTAAAAATTCAAATTTTTGGCGCATATTCGAACTAGTCAAATCTTAAATTAACAGATATCGAACAACAATGAAAACTAAAAAAATTACGAATAATTACCTGAAGAGTCCTTGTTGCAAATTCAACACCAATAGTAGATTTAGACTCCAAACAAAATTCATTTCGAGTAAACCTAGAAAGTATGTTAGATTTTCCAACACCTGAATCTCCAATTAAAACAATTTTGAATAAATAATCATATTCATGATCCACCTTATATGTCATTTCCACTTCTCTCTATATGTATATCAATATTGACCTATACAAATTCCCAAAAAAAAAAAAAATTAAAAAAAATCCAAATCTAAATCAAAATAATTATCATCATAATATATAAAGACAATGTTAAGAAGAAGAAAACTCACCATTAATGGTCAAATTAAAATTTGAGAAATGGGAAAAGGCACTTGGCTTTGGTTAATTAATTAGACACGATTAAAATGTTTTTGCAAATTTGTCTTGAAATTTTTGAAGTCACAAAAGAAAACCGAACAAAACGGAATTTGAATGGCTATGCCCAAATTATAAATGTCTGGAGTTATATATATTTTTTTATTAGTAATATTGTTTGGATCAGTTTGATCGTACCTTAGACTATTTCACTTTGATAGTTTATAAAAGGCTGCAATTTATTAACTGCCACAATTTAAATAGTTTTCACATATTGGTTGTGGTCTTCAACCCTACCGAAACAACTTCCTTTCATCCGATAGTGAATCATTTCGAGTTCATAAATCACTTATTTGTATCTTGCCTTTAGTTACTTTATCGTATTTCATTTTTATTGAAGATTTGTTATTTCTTACACATTCTTTGCAAATCAATGTAACCTATTCACTTTTATGAAAAATTAGGAATAAATCTATCTCTTTTATATGGCCTAATAATATTGAAAAATTATTTATACTATCAATTATATAAATTAAACTCTTTCTTTATAGTTTATCTTTCCTTTAATTTGGACACAATTTTTTAGTCATGAATGGATGAGGATCATGTTAGGATGATATTTAATGATCAAGTGTGTCAAAATCTAAAATAAACATTATACTAAATTAACATTATTGTCCTTGAGATAATCATTATATTATTTCCTTTTTATTATCTTATCATACATCCATAATTACTAGGAGGAATTGAAATGTTATTGGAACAACCACAAAAGAATAATTCTACAAAAATATTATTAGTAGCTTTTGCTTTTAATTTCCTTCGTTATTTAATTAATTGTCCTAAAGGATATATAAACATGGCTAATCATAAGAATCAAAGAACATAATCCGATAAACTTTTTGAGATTATATAGTCATTAATTATCTTAATGCTTTAACTATGTTCGTAATGATTAATTATTGTTAGCTCCACTAATCCTATCATTATATGCACATATATATAACATAGATATTTCGGATTAGATATGAAAATTTTGGTTTGGATTTTTTATCTATTTTCAAATTCGATAAATTATAATTCAAATCCAACCAAACAAGTTCGTATGGATCAATTTTTTTCTTTTATTAAATTTTGAGAATCAAATAATTTAAGTTTGATCGTAAATTTGAGTATGAAATCTTCAGATTTTTTGAAATAAAATCTATAAATTTTAAAACTACATAAAAAATATTATAAGTCACAATAATAACCATTCAAAATACATAAAGATATATATAAAAAATTACGATAAAAAATAGAGTTATTTGAATTTCGAAATCCAAAAGATTTCACATAAATTGAGACGGAGGGAGTAATTCTTATTTTGTTGCTATCAGTTGTTTCTTATACTTTTGTTACTCCCTCTTGGGATAGCTTTCGACTATTTTTCCTTAACTCGAGGATCTATTGGAAAACAAACCCTCTCTATATACCTCTCTGTCCTTTGAGATAGGGATAAGGTCTGCGTACACCTATTATTTTCAGACTTTATTATATGGACTATATTGAATATATTAATATTGTTGTTGTTGCTTGCCCTTTGGAAATTAACTTTTATATATATATTCTCCAGGTCCAACAGTAACTAAATACTTAGGTGATAGTCTTCACACACCTAAAAGGAATAATTCCCCAAAACAAAAAAATGAGGTCGAAAGAAGAGAGGTACTTTTGACATTTTGGTCACATGGCTATGTCCTTATCTTAAATAAATAAAAAATATTCTATGCTTAGCAAGATTGTTCCCACGTAATATAATATCTACTTAATTTTTGCCATTGATATAATATATATGTATAAATATATATCTATCTTTTGGAGGCCAAAGAGAAGAATGGAATCAAAAGGCAAAGGTAATGGAGAAAGAGGAGTCAACTGTTTGTTTTCATGAATGGTGAGGGACACTCCAACATATTCGAACAGAATTTAAGGTATATATTTATATATACGCTAATAGTATAAAGATACTTTTGGGTTATTGGAATGCCAATGAAATTATAGTTGTCATAATTATTGAGTTAGTAGTTATATATTTATACATTTCTTAATATATTGGGTTCATCTAAATTAAATTACATGTATAATTGATACTCTTTCTCAGATCCTATAGAAATTAATAATGTTATTATAACCATCTCCATTATGTCAACCATTAGTATCGTCGCTTATTACAGGTCGCCATTATCAATCACATATGTCATCACAATCACCACTGACAACCATCATCATTCGTTGTCAATCACTATTGTCAGTGGCTACCATATCTATAACTTTCATCATTGTAATAATTATATTCACTACCACCATCACCACCGTCACATCCACCACCAATATCAGTCACTATCACCACACGATCAATCTCTACTACTAGCACCTCCACCATCACAATTAGTATCGTTGTTAACTACCATCAACGCATCATTCGTCAACTACCACACATTATTCAGCTATTACTATCAACATTATCAACTACACGCTAAATAGAGAATTGAAAAATGTCAAGCTACAGATAAAAATGGTTGTTCCCATAAAGTTATGTAGGCTTAGCTTAGTCCCTCTCCGAAAAAACAGCAGGCACGCGTTCCAAAAAAGGCATGCAGAGTTTGCTGCCATTCACGCTTTGCATTTTCAACATTTAGAATTACTTGATTAATTTGAGAAAGTCTTTTAATATCGATTGAAAATTCCCTCTTCAGTTGGAGGTGGAACCGGCTCCCCTTGAACCATCCTCAGAAGAGTAATTAAGAAAGAAGAAGGGAACATGAGTTTCTATGCTACGCTCCATAGATGTTCGTACGATTCGGAAAGAAGGAGCAAAGGTGAAAAAGCTCAAGTGATTTTTCCTTTGACTATGGAAGCGCTCTTCGGGCTGAGGTCCATTTAAAAATCTTGCACCCTTGTTTTTCCAATTTCCTAGCTATTGTGTTGATAATCCGTGGTTTGACCTTCTGGTCCTATTTTTAAGAAAGCGGAGCGGGGCAACATCAACCAATTAACTTCCCCATAAACCAAAACAATTATCAAATTGTCACCATCACGTCAGTCACTACAACACCAATCACAGTTATTACCACCATCACAATAACTAGTCAATAATATTAATTATATAAATATTTTTTTATGCAATTAATTAACCCAACATGGAAGACAGATATAGACGACCTTATCCATCTATCTAATTAGTATCTCTTCTGGGCGGCCCACGTTGTCTTACTTCCCAAATACCCCTTCTTCTCATTTGACTTTGTAAATTATTTCCACACGTGCTAAGAATATTTCTAGTATTTTTGAATCTTTACATTTTTTTAATTTCAAAACATAACTTTATATACATCCAATTTATACATTCCCCTAATTATGGCCTAAAAGATACTTGTTGTAATGTTATTTTAAATATCCCACAACATATATATGACAACAAAAACTTCTATTAAGAATAAAATAAGTAATGTATAGTGATATTCTATCGACGGATATAGTGTATTGGATGAGGCTGTTTTTTCTTTAATCAGAGGTTTCGAGGTTTCAACTCTAGATATGAAAAAATCCTTTATAGAATGGGATGGTCAAACTTCAATGCGGATATCAAATATTGAGTGAAAACAAAAAAAAATGTATAGTTATACTTGTATACACAAATATGATTTTGATAGAAGTGTTGGGGACAAGCAACATGCCCACTTGCAGCATTTGTTCTCTATGTGTGATCATTATTGAAGTGATAAAATGGGCCCCTAATTCGCATAATCCATCTTGTATCGTTGACCCTTCCCCTTGCTAGTAACTTAGCTTGTGAATTATGACATTTGGAATCGAAGAGTTTCACATCGGATTAGATGAAAAAAGGAATGTGCGATTTTTCTATATAATCTGGAATAATTTTTATCTCTCAAGTTTGAAATTGAATTAGTCTCAATGTTTATTTAACATGATATCAGAATCAGACTCTATGTGGTGATGGATGGTGTCTTAGGTTTCCTTAATATGACTTGGACAATCTTACTCTTGATGTAATTTTTGTGGTTGAGTTAAACTCAAAGTTAACTTATTTATGATGGTATCAAAGCATGACTCTTTCTAAATTCTTGTTCTTGATATTGGCTCCATATTAAATAGTACACGCTCCAGATATCTAAGTCTAGGTATGACCCGGGGTATTGAAGAGTCTCACATTAAATAAAAAAAATATATATGTGGTTTGCTTATATGATTTTGAGCAATTCTCAACTCTTGAGCTGATATTTATGTTATTTTTTTTTTTTTTGCGTTTGAGATTAAGTTAGACTCAAAATCAATTTAACCGGAGCAGACGTGGTATCTGTCCCTGTGCATGGGCGAATGTATCTTATGTTTTTCTTTTGCACTATAAATAAGAGTGACAAATCTTTTCTTATCACAAAACACACAAGCAATCAACTTCACGTGCAATACTCCTCTCATTTCTATAACACCAAAATTTGTGTTTTTTTTAAAAAAAATTGAGTGTCAATTAAGACAAAAAAAAAGAAAAAGTTTTTTTCTCTATTTTAAAAGGACCTTAATATATCCATTTCTTGTTTAAATTTGTATTAATACTATATGGAAAAGGCAAAGCAAGTGATTGGTTCCTCCTCCTCTTCTTCATCCTTCACCAATGAGCTATTTGGTCCCAAAGAGCCTTCAAACTCCACTCTCTTTGCTTCTGTTTTTGGTCCACCTTCCACGGTATTGTCTCGTATTTGTCCTTATTTTACGTGAAATAAATAGATTTTACGTGTTTTTTTTTTAATTATAAGGAGGAATACGACACTATAGATAATTCGTCAACTGAGCTGCACCCATTATTTTTATGTTCATATACATTTTGGCATGTATATATATATAATTCATTAGTGATCAATTCAAGGGTAAAAGTGAAACTTTTTTTTTCTAACATTGATAGTAAATTTAAGTTACTCAATTTCATAGTACAAGAGCAAATTTGACCATTTTTGCCCCCTTTTGGTTCTTTTCTTTCTTTTCATAGTTTCATTAGTTATTTTTAAAAAAAGTTTTCTCCTCGTTTTAGATAAAGAAAATTAATCATCTTTTTTTTTTTTTTTTTTTTTTTGCATGTTTGTATCAATTGTTCTTTTGTTTACTCAACTAATAGTTAGTATTTATCTTAAAAAGTTATTTTCTTAGTTAAAGAAAATTGAAAGAAAAAATGACTTTCTCAAACTCAGATAATAACTATAAGTTGAATTCGGAGAACCCTCTTAGACCTTAGCTTATTAATTAAGCACATAATTAAAGAAAGTAGTTAGCAAAAGCTCAAGTTTATCCACTGGAATAACTAAAAATCCAGGAAAAACAATGAAGGACTTGCTTTAGATTCTTTTTTCATTTTATTTTTTTGTGTTTGATATTCATTAGCATCTAACAATGTGATTAACATGCTATTTATTATTTTTATCAGATTATTCATTAATAATAATTTGTGACTTTTAGGGACTTAGAAGGGATCCCATTCACTCAGGGGATCATAGAGGTGCATCAAGAATCCAAGATCCAGGGAACCAGTATGGCAATAATATAAAATATGGGACTTCAGGTTAATTTCTGAAAATATATTTATATTATATAATGTCAACATCCTACTCTATGACAAGACTCTTCTACGAGTCGGGGTCATGATTGAACATGATATATAGTTATTTGACGATTTTAATTAAGAAATAAGAAATGAAGTTATGTCTTTTTTATCACTTATCAACTACACATTATTTTTTCATTGTTTCAAGTTCTGATTCGTGTAGTGATTCAGTTCTAAACGTTATTTATATTTTACAGATAATGGATCTAAAAGAAATCAGAATGAAAAAGTAGAAGCTCCATGTAATTTAAGTTCATCTATTTACTATGGTGGCCAAGATGTTTATCCTCCAACTAATCAGAACACTGGCTCTCAGAATAATGTTGTAAGTATATATATATATATACACTTATTTCTTTTATATTACTATCTTAATATAATTAAATAAATAAAAGTGTTCTATTTTATAATAAATAGATTTTTTTAAAAATATTTTGTAAATTTAATTTGCAATTTTGTGGTTATTTGATCAGGTAAAGAAAGATGGTGATGGTTCAAACTCCGCTTCAAGAGGAAATTGGTGGCAGGGTACGTAATATATAACGATAAATATATTATTGAATATTGTCATGCTTTTTTTTTCAATTTAACTTTTTATTATTAAAAAGATTTTTTCAATTGAAGTGACGATTGTAAAAAGGAATTATTCGACTCTTTTTTTTTTTGGTACATGAAGATAAAAATCCGATAGAAAGAATTTTATTAATAGGAGAAGCTAGGTGTTAGGCATCTCCAAATCACGTGATTGTAGCATGATATCGCTACAATGATAATATATTATTAAATATTTCTTTAATTTGAACATGATATCTTTTATTTCCAATATCATAAATACCAATTTTTATTTTTTATTTTTTATTTTTTGCAGGATCACTGTACTACTAAAAAGAGAAGTGGAGAGTAGTTGATGAATATTACAAAATATCAGTCTCTTTTTTGTGTTTTTTTTTTTTAGTTTGTAAATGGGTATAATATTAAATATTAGTTACTATTTACAGTTATTGAACTAATTTTCTTGTTTTCATCTCTAATAGTTTTTTTAGTTTACTAAATATTTTTATTTATATTTTTGGATAAGATGAGTAAAGGAATACATAATTACATATGAACGTCACACACACAAAAATAAAATAAAATAAAATTGGAATGGTCAATACTCAATACATGCAATTCATTCTTAGAGTTTAAAGTAGGTACATTGACAATTTAAAGAAATTTGTATACTATCAGATAAATTATTATCGATAGAGAATGTCTTTTCGAAGAGTTATATATGTTCAATAAACCATCAAAGGGTATTGCATCATGCACGAATCCATCCACACTTATTTAAGTATCTGAGCTTCGTTGTGCAAGATCAAATTTACACGTTTTATTTTTTAAATGAGCTGGTCTTTAATTTTTGTCCTTCAAATGGATTGATCTTTAACTTTTGTCTTTTAGCAATCGAACTAATGTTCAGTGGGATATAAATTCTTTAGAAACTGAATCCATTTTGACTATGACTTATGAAATATTATGATATAAGAATATAAACTTAATTCTCGCTTGCCATATATACAAATGCATATGTATAATATACAATTATCTAACCGATATACATATACAATTCACCTCTCTCCCACTCTCTGCCCTCTCTCGCTCGCCTCTCTCCTTCCTCTCCCAATCTCGCTCGCCTCTCTCCTCCCTCTCC
>JAJOOR010015322.1:0-21037 GCA_036250505.1 Solanum acaule
TATTCAACAAAGGCACAATTTTGTGAGAATGGGTCAAAACATGATATTTTGATAAGTTGTAGGGGTGAAAATGAAGGAAAAAATATTCATCAACAACATAATTATCCTGTTTTATCAATTTGTATTGATAAGAAGATGGTGATTAGAGTAAAGAGGTTACAATGGAATTTTAGGGGAAATCAAAGTATTTTCTTGGATGGTTTGTTTGTGGATCTTATGTGGGATGTTCATGATTGGTTCTTTAATTCAACAAACTCTGGTTGTGCTGTTTTTATGTTTAGGACAAGAAGTGGATTGGAGAGTAGTAGATTGTGGTTAGAAGATCAAGACAAGTCGATGCACAAGAATCAAGATAAAGTTGAGTTCTCATTCATGATCTATGCATGTAAGACCACATGATTCCTTCTGGGTTTTTCCTCATCTAGTGTTCGATACTCGTTTTGTATTTTTTCTCATCTGATGTTCGATATTCGTTTTGCGTTTCTGGAATATGAGAAATGCTTCCTACAAAAAAATTCTTCTATTCTCTAAATTTGGAACCTGAAATTTCTGATTATGGATGGAAGAATCCTATTCATCGCACTACAATTCTGAATAGTGTAAGAGCACATAATTGAAAGGTGTTTAATTTCTTCTCTTTTATTATATTTAATTATTAGATAATTTCTGTTTTTTTACCCTCTAAACCCAATTTTTTTTTTGGTTTAGATTTCCTATTTTAACTTATAGATTTGTCTGAATTTACATTAAATCTCTCATGAAAGAAAAAGAAAAAAAAATGGAAGAAGGGAGAAAGACTTATTCTTTTGATTGACCAAGTTAGAATGAATGTAACTTGAAGAGTTTTTTTTTTTTTTTTTAAGTATGTAGTATAGTTTGAAGAGTAAATAGAGTTTTTGATCTTTCAATTATTGATAAATTTTAATATCTGACTAAGCACATTTAGCTTTCTGTTGTTAACCTTTGCTAAAAAAAATATACATAATTTTGCAGAATTATTAACCGTTTCACCGTTTAATTAATTCTAAAAATTTAAAACTACTTTGGGGGAATACTCCCTTTTCTTGAATTTATCAAAGTAGATGTGTAGATAAAAAGAAGAAAAAAGGAGAAAAGAAGGCATCTTATACCAATAGTATAAAATTTGAATGCAAGATTGTTGTTTGTTCTTTTGGATTTTCCAATTGATTTGAAGTTGTGAGTGCTATTAGCTTTAAGAAGACAAGTAGGGCTTTTAGAATCTATTGATAATGATTTCCTTCAAGTTAGAACAATGTAAGGCGGAGTTAGGATTTTGTGATTAGGAGTTTTGATTTCTAGAAAGATACATTACTCGATTTTGAATAAATATTAGATAATCTAGAATTTATTAACACTAATACATGATCGGATCCAAAATTATTAGATTATGCTGAATCTATAAGCGAAACTATAGCTCCGCCCTGGGTGGGGAAAGGGAAGTTTGATTGAAACAAATACCTATAGACGTGATTATGGGAGACTAGGGTTCAAATTCTACAAAATTTGTAAAATTATTGGATAGAATAAATCAATACTCGTTCGATTAGTCTAGATATTCGTGACTTGACACTTGTCACCATAAATTTTAAAAAAAATTAGTTCAAGGATACATCAAGAGACTCTCATGGTTAGGGACCGAACTAGGGGAGCAAAGGTTCTTTTAATTCTTTTTATCGAAAAATTAAATTGTATATATAAGGTTAACACTATTTTACATAATTCACCCGAGTGAAAATTATGACTTTGTCATTACTCACAATTATCATAAGCAGTATGTTTTGAGAATAGAATGATTAAGTAGGCTTTTAATGCAACGACAGAAATAGAACCCACTAAAACTTTGTTGTCCTCTTTGACGTCGGACCAATTTCCCTCGATTGCTAGAAATTCATAAACTTTAAAACCTCGATATGCCTCTAACAATATAACCTATGAAAAATGGAACAACTTGAAAGAGTGTTGTTTTGGAAATACCATGACAATATTAAATTATGTGTAGATACACTAAAATTTAATATGAAAAAAAAAGTGGTACTGTAACCAGCAGCAATAATAATGATCACAAGTTTTTTGTAGTTTACTCTGAACAATACTGACTATAGTTTCACTGGCAAATTAGTACACAACAACTCCCGGAGACAACCAACAAAGGTTGTAATGGAGTGGTAAGTACTCCTTCATCCTTAATCAAGAACTCTCAGTGTTTAAATTTCCTTGGTACGAAGTCGCTTTTGTTAGGGAGCGTTTACCCCCTAGGACTTTCCGACGTAAATCTAAATTTAGTTGGGCTCCAATGTGGGTAAAAAACTCCTAGAGACAAAGGGGGTTGGGTTGGGGTGGGTGGACCATGTCTAAAAATGGGGCTTTTTCTTCATTAAATTACTACTTTGTAATTATATACATCAGACAGTCTGTTCTTGATAAGAAGAAAAATACATGGAAATTGCATTTCTTTTTCATGAACCCCATATTCAAATTGGTACCCACTAGAATGATTGTTACATCTCTATTTTAAACAAGTCGAGATTGGCTATGTGACGTTCATGACAAATGACGACTGATGAGGGTGGGACAAAGAGAAGAACTGATAGGTTCTGAAGAAAAAGTGCATATGATGCCTTAGATAAATTCTACGTCAAAATGAAATAGGAAGTGAAGTGTTTTTTAATGCAAGCTCACATGGTGAGTTTGTTTTTGGGCTCAATGATAATGTAGCCCAAGGGACAAATAAATTGGGTCATTTGCACTTTTTTCCCTATTTCGTGTTGGTCTTAAATTTTTACCCCTCATAGTAAATACCTTTTTTTTTGTCGGACATAAATTTATATTTTCACATTACAATATTCCACAAGTTGTGCACCACGCCCTTAAGGAACGTATGCCTCACTAGACATAAGTCCAATTTTTATGAACAAAAATTTAAGATCACCCATTTAAAGGACAAACCATGCAATTAAATGAATCCGCGAGAGTTATTGGCTTAGGCTATGACAACTTCTTTCATGTGTATTATTTAGATTTACCTCATCCCGTTTTAACATCTTCATCGTATATTAGTAGATGATATATATATATATATATAGGTTCGCGGCGTATTGCCACTAGAAATCAAGCCATTGGCATTGAACTTGTAAATCGATTCATATAACTCACCATAGTTTCTTCTTTTGAACTCCATCAGTGTCAACTTGCTAACATTACCGCCTCAAATTCAAATAAATAAGGAAGATTGTGATTTGGTGACAATCCACGCAAAACTAATCAATTCATGGTAAATTCAAATTGGTACTCAAAAAATAGCCTCATACTTAATATACATATAACATATGAACTTTGATAAGTGAATGAACACATCAATTTATGAAAGTTGGTTGTGAATTGTTTTTTTCCATTTTATGCAATTCTTCTTTTTTTCTTAAACACCTTAATAAATACTACTATCATACCAATATGGGCCACCAACACAAATTTTATTGTGTGTCTATCTTATCTTTATTTATGTTGTTTCACCTTCAATACTGCTGGAATAGTTGTCCCACTGCTGAAAATTTCTCATTTTCACACTATTTCAACATGTAAATGTTGTCTTAAAATACTACTCAACTTCTATATTTGGATGTTGCCTTTAATGGTATTACGTAATGAGAATTCAAATTAATCGACAATAGAGTTGAATTTTTCATGATCTATTTTTTTTTGGATTCCTACAACAATTTCAAGTTAATTTATATAATAGTAATAATTAGTTTACCGTCAAACATTTTGGTGAATTTTTTAGTAAACATCCAACATATCTTTCTTAATACATGTATACCAGAATACAATGATCAAAATCATACGAAAAGACAAAGAGGATAATGATAAACCTAATAGATGCGTCAGATGGGCGTTGTTGGTTGATATTATCTCTCTTGGACCAAACTTCTTATTTTCGAGGACATTTCTATATCAAATTTGATAAATCATTAAGAGTAATATTTCTCGTTCTTTTCACAAATTTATTTCAAATTTTTATTATATATATACACGAAGCAAGAGTAGTACTTTTGTATTATCGATTTGGTTCAAACATCGAATACAAATAATTTCTTTCGTAAAGTCTACGTGCATTCGATTCCATTTAGATCCCACTTATAGAATTAAGGAAACATTACGAAAGAGGGAAGAAAAAGAAAAGATGAAATTGAATTCCTATGATTAAAGATAGAAATAAAATCAGCTTAGTAATGGATCAAGAAATGATAATAACATAATTTGGTAGAATACTAAGGCCTCATTTGTTTGCACTTAATGGGGGTCTGAATCTTAATCATTCAGATTCGCCTCATTAAGTGTGTTTGTTTTTTAGGACTGAATCTTAATTATTCAGATTCAGTCCATTAAGTTTGTTTGCTTTATTTTCTTATAAGTCTCTTAATGAGTCTGAATAGATCTGAATGAATCAGAACTGTAACACAGTCTTAACATCATTCAGACTCAAAAATAAGACTCCTATCTTAATTCAACTATATCACAACAAGTCATAAAAGTCACGTTGTTTCCTTATTTAGTTAATGTTAATTACATACTTACCGTTATGATTTCCTTTATTCTTATTAACTTAATATACACCTTTTACTTTCATAAATTAATCAACATATTTGAAAGCACTCCCATGGTATAATATTTAGCACGGTTCCAGAAAATAAGAAAGTATTAATTACTTGATCAATAACAATAACAAATGTCTATTATAAAATAAAATATTTTCATAAATAATATATTACTACTCTTTGTAAACTATTTTACATTGTTACAATAAAAATATTCAAAATATTATTTTTTGTTAAAAAAATATATTTTACTAAAATGAGGGTTGTATAATATTTTATTGATATAGCGTTTAATTTCATATGCACATTCAGATATCAAAAACAAACAATCCTAATAATTTAATGTTCAGATTCAGAGACAACATCTTAATATTCAAATGTGTATTCAGATTTATACATCTAGATCTTAATGCATATCTTAATCTTAAGATGTGTATTCAGATTCAGACGTCTTAATCTTAATGAAAACAAAGGTACGCGATTTGGCATTGATAACAAAGGTAAAGTTAGAATTTTAATTTAGTACTTGAGCGAGTTTGGTTAGGAATAATTTCAAGTATGGTCAATTTAGACGTGTTATTCATAATAGATCATTATTTTAATTTAGGGGATTTTTATACAAATAGCCGAATAAATTTATTATACATTGATTATACAGATATTATACATATGTTGCCTATTTTTAATTTGAGTGGACAATTATTTTGGTTAATTTTTCTTATTTTGTGGCCTTATATTTAGAAGTTGGCCACTTTTTAGACCAATAGGTTGAATATTAATTTTGATCTAGTTTTGAGAAATTGATTAACTTCTAAATAAAAGGCTACAAAAGTAATTTAATTTTTTGTTGTGTAAATCAGTCGGTATGTTATTTACATCAAATTGACTCATAGGGTGGCTTTAGAAAGCCCAAATAGATTAATTGACAAAAATAGATAGGTCATGAATTACCACCAACAATCGAATCGGAATTTTCAGTTAAGGGAATCAAGAAGTAAATATACGAAGAAACCAGGATGATTCAACATCTTCTATATATATATATATATATATAAAACTGTTTTTGACCTTGTATATACCAAAAGGGGTTTAGATGAACTCTTTGTGCCCTTCTAGCTCCATATCTTTAACTAAGTACTCATCATTATTCCTACCAAATTGTGTTTCTTTTATTTTCTACGCATCATTTAACGTGTTATGGTAGGTTAGTTGCCGTTTTTATCAGCTTATCAATTTATTACTTCTTATAGAGATTTTACTTACAATCATGTTATTTGATTGGTAAATATATATATTTGTATATTTTTTGTACTTTACCCAATCAAAGAGACAATTTAAACAAAAATATATTATCATCTTTTCACTGGTTTGAACTAATGCATCCTATGTTATTTGTCTCAATAAATTCTCTAGTTTTCAACCTCTCGACAAGACAATTCTTCTATGATCACAAGACATGATATTGCACTTTGGTTGCCTCAAATTTTGGTCCCTACCACATGCACATTGTTGAGTACCATATTGGTTTGTTGGAGGCAAATTTCTCTTTCTTATATGGTCTTGGACAAATTCTCGTCTCATGAGCAAGCTTTTAGATTGAGTTAGATCTAAGATAGTATCAGAATCACGCCCAAACAATTCTTGTTTCACCTGATATATGTTGGGCTCCATCTTATATTGTCCACACTCGAGATATCCAGTTTTGGGTGTTCTAGCCTCCTAGGGTATTGAATCCCACCGTTGAGTCCCACACCGGAGGGTGGGAGGCAAATTTATATCTTTATATGGTATTTGGACAAACCCCCCTCATGAACTTTGGCACATGTTTCTATAAATAAAAAAAGTGTGGATTCATATAACTTTAGGCAAACAATGACATAACTTTACAGCATGATGAAAAGCTTAAATTCAACAATGCATTCACCAAAAAGGGCTGTAAATCATGTCCCTACTTGTTCCATAAGGTCTTCCAAGTAGTGAAGTTTTGCACATGCTCATACAAATTAAGTGGAAAATGCACCCCACCACTAGTAATTTTCACTTTGACATATATTGAAACATGAAGTATCTAGGAAATCTTCATCACACACTTTTTTAGCTAATGTCTAGTCTTGCTCCTATGTCAAGTCCTCCAAAATTACTTTTTGGAGGATCTGACACACATCTATTGACATTTTTAAAGAGTCCAAGCAAGATAGATCTCCATCATGCTATTTAGCTATGTTGCACCGACTCTATATAAATGAATCCACACCTGTGTGTCGAATCCTCCAAAATACACTACTTTTGAAGGATTTGACGCGCACCTAGTGACATTTTCGGAGAGTCCGAGCAACATACCTTTTTAGTACAAGATAACAACATAATTTCATAAAGTACAATGTACATCTTCAAAGTTTACATGACAAATTCTCATTCTTTGGCATAGCAAGTAAGTAAATACATCTTGATAGTCTTCATGACAATTTTTCACTCTCTCATAGCAAATAAGTTAAGTAAATAAATCTTGTTTTTACACATGAGAGTGAAGAATTTAACTACATAACCCCTTCAAGATGATTCAAAAGTACAATCAAGAAAAGCAAAGAGAAAAGCATAGTACCACTAGATCTCTTAATTGCAGCAACAGAAACCTCCACCTCTGCATAAAAAAAACACAATGATTTGATGGTTAAAACAAAATTGAAACTAACTTAACTACCTCCCACCCAAAAAAATAGCCGACAGATGTATAATATATGTATATTAGTGTATAAAGCATGTATATTAGCTAGTGACTATAAATATTTTTGTTGCCAAGTGGCTAAATGTGTAAACTTACTACATTCTGTTATATGGCAAAGACATCTCAATCCAACTCCACAATTACCATGAGGCTTTCTACACTCATCACAAGGATTTGGTACATGATCAATATCCCAAGATATCCTTGTCCCTAACTCAAATTTCACATTTTTCCCATCTTGATCATTGTTATAAACTCTTCTATAATGTGAACATTTCATTTCTTTAGGATGGAATTCATTTCCCAAATCTTGAACATCATCAATCATCAAACATGAAAATGAAAAAGACCCCTTTTTGTTTAGACCTTTACATAAGTTAAAAGAAGAATCTTTTTCATCATTTTTCAAGTGATGAGGGCACTTTGATGTATTTTGTATAGGATTTAAGCAATTGAAAAGGAGTAAGGAGTTTGGATTAGGGGGGTTAGGAAATCCTAAAGATAAATCTTTAGGAGAAACATAGTTGGATGAAGAAGAACAAGTAGTATGAGAAATAGTTAAAAGTTTGTTGTTGTAATCAATTGAAGAAATTTGGAAAAGGCCAAGAGAAGTTTTGAAGTATAAAGTGTTTGATCTACAAAGGACAAGGTTCTTCAAGAAAGATAAATTTTTTGAGTTTTGAGAAACAAATGGATCTTCAATCTTTATGTTTCCACAATAGATTTGTGATGATTGTGATTCTTGAGAAATGGTTCTTGAAAACTCAAATTCATAAAAATGATCAAAAAGACTAGAAAATGAACTTTCTTGATCAAGATTTTCATGTTTTTTTGCTTACTTGATTCAAGATTTGATCTTTTTTACACTTCAAGAATGGTAATGAGAATATGCAAAAAAAAATATATAGATGAAAGGTTGTAAAAAAGAGGAATCAAAGAATCAACTTTTTCAATTTGCAGGTTAAAAATTCTATCTTTTGTTACTTATTATATTCTTTCAGCATCATAAAACTTTAGGATAAAATATAATCACCTTTTTTTTATCTAATAAAATATGCTTTAGGACCTCAAACTTTCAAAGTCCTCTATTTTGTTTTTAGATTAGGAACAACAAAAGGGAAAAGAGTTTTGGAGCAACGGTAAAGTTATCTCTGTGTGACCTATAGTTCACGGTTTTCAAGACGTGGAATTAAGGTAGATTGTCTACATTACATCCCATTGGAATCGTGGAGCAACAATAAAGTTATCTCTATGTGACCTATAGTTCACGGTTTTCAAGACGTGGAATCAAGGTAGATTGTCTACATTACATCCCATTGGGGTCGTGGAGCAACGGTAAAGTTATCTCTATGTGACCTATGGTTCAAGGTTTTCAAGATGTGGAATCAAGGTAAGATTGTCTACATTACATCCCGTTGGGGTGCTGGAGCAACAGTAAATTTGTGTTCGTGTAGTCTACTAATCATGGATTTCGAGCTATAGAATCAACTACTAATACTTGTGTCATAGTAAATTATATCTACATCACATGAACCTTGTGTGAACGTGAGATTCTTCGTTCACTGGGCTATCATTTTCATTAGCAACAAATATAGCAGACACATAGGTTATGAAAAGTCAAAAGTTAGATTTGTTTTGTAGTTTAAGGTATCTTTTTGCTAATCAACATTAGCAACAAGACATTAGAAAAAGGACACAAGTTCATCAAATATTATTGCAAGATACTTCATAGAGATTGATACAACTAAATGTGTACAATGTACACATTCAAAACACATGAAACCTCAAATAGCCTTAAAGAACATCAAAGGTGGCACATTTATGTTGCTCGGAATCTTCAAGAAGAAGCTTTGACACAAACAGCAGGGAAATTCAGTACCACAAGCTTTTCAACTACAGGGACAAAAACAGCCGAAAATTCAACTTCTTTCACAACACAAGCTTCATAATCTTCTTTGTTGTTGAATGTCATTATCATAGCATGAGTATAACCTTGTCTAACGATTTCATTACTTTCAGTATCTTTTCCCCTGTCAAAATAGTTAAAAGAACCATAGTAGTTTTACCAATTATCACAAAAAAAACTATGTGACTATATATACATCAAGACGAACAGTAACAACTAAGCTTCAGTTCCAAATAAGTCGGGATCAACTAAAATGAACCTATAAGAAAAATGTTACTTAGTATTTAAGGACTTACCTAACATAAGACTTTCAGAACATCAATTTCATTAGCAAGTTCTTTTACCAATTATTCGCAAAAAAAATTGTGTGACTATACATCAAAACGAACAATGACAACTATACTTTTGTTCCAAATAAGTTGGGATCGGCTAAAATGAACCTATTAAGAAAAATGTTACTTGGTATTGAAGGACTTACCAAACAAAAGACTTGATAAGATCAATTTCATTAACAAGTTGTTCAATCTGTTTTAGAATATCTTCCTCTACAACATCTTGCTTAAACTTCACCAATAGCATATTTTTAAATTCATTAGCCATTTCTACTAGTAAAAAAAATATGCAAAATGTTTCACCAAAAGTCATCTATATATACACATAATTTGGTGGTTAATGATTTATTGTCTCTCTACCCTTACAAGACAAGGTTAAGGTTGCGTATACACTACCCTCTCCATACCTCATCTACAGAATTACACTGAATATATAATTATGTTATTATAAAAATATATCAAGTTTCGAACCATGTCTCATTAAAATTTCTCGATTATAAAAAAAGAAGTCACTTGCTTATATATACACATGTAGTAGCAGAAGTTGTTTTCCTCGAGCTGAGAAGTAACCTCCCCCCAAACATATCTTGAACCTTGACCAAGCACAAATTATTGTTTTAATATTATCTTATTAATGTTCAAAAGTATTTTTCCGGAAACAGCTCAAGAAAGCATTGACAACTGCGATATGGGGTGCTAGGATATACCACACATGGAAAGCAAGGAATTGGAAGCAATTCAAAAGGATAATTTTTTTATATATTAGCAGAGAGAGTTTCAACACGTGAGCTTATTGGCATTAGATAAAAGTTTAAGGGTATAATGGTATTTTCAAAGATTAGTTTTCTTAAAAGGGATTGTGTTTTACGCTTTATTCCTTAGACCACATCAACGGCTCCATAAAAGACCCATCATTTTCTGTTAAATTACATATGATGCCATTTAATGTGATGGAACCCATTGAACTACACTAAACTTATGGTCAGTCTGTGTTCCCTCAACTTTTTCCTTATTTTGTTTATTTTTTTTAATAAAACACGTTAGGGCCATTGTCCATTGATAAGATTGGAATTGGTCCTAAATAGATTTTTTTAAATGAAATATTATTAATTCAGATTGAAAATGTATATATTAAATAATATTTTTTAAAGTGTTATATTACATTAAAAAAGTTATGAATATTAAAGATTTAATTAATGGTCTTATATGATTTTTAATATGTTAATTATAAATATTATATAGTAGAAATAATTATAAAATAATCAAAAAGTAAAATAAAGATTATGAATAGTAATTCTTCAATCCTCTCTATAAATGAAGAATAGAGAGTGAAATAGAGAATGATTAGAGAGAACATTCTCGATTTACTCTCCAAATATAGAGTAAAATAAAGGTGGATTGGAAGTTAGTTTTATAGGTTTTTTGGTTTCAAGATATTCAATAATTGACAAATATGATCTTTAAATTTCAAATTATGAGTAAACATAAATAATATTCTTCTAAAAAAATCATATAAAATAAATGAAAAATTCAATAGACTCCTTACGCTTCGGAGAGAATTTATTGTGATTGAAAAATCTTCCCCTACTATATTATATTTTTAGAAAATTGAGATTTAAAATTTAATTAAAATATCAATAAGTATATAGAATTTATAAAAATAAATTATGCATAACTTATCCTAATATTTTGTATATAAATTTTTATAATGTTGGGCCCGTGCTGACACGGGCCATTTTTTCTAGTTTAGATACATAGATGACTTTTTCATAGATTAAGGGTGTGTTTGGTATGAAGGACAATGTTTTCTTGGAAAACAAGTGAATTTCCTACTTATTTTCTCATGTTTGGTTGGTGAGTAGAAAATATTTTTTAATGTTTGATTGGTGAATGAAAAATATTTTTCAGAAAATATCTTTTATTTTTGGCTTGAGACTAAGAAAATACTCTTTAGGAAAATAATTTTTGATCCGAAAATCAACCTTGATAATTGATCTACGACCCGGCTCCGATAAATGTTCAAAAGTATTTTTTTTCCGAACAGTTTATTCGACTTGACATTCACGTGTATTTGTCATTTCTTGTTCACCAGAAAAATTTATGTTTAATTATTCAATATCTGAAATTTATTAATAACGTATAATTTTGTTATGGAGCTAAAAAATTCTACATTTTAAAAATTTAAATTCAAAATCTTTAATTAAAAATTTATGAATCCCGACCATTTTGGAAGCAAAGATAATTTAAAGTTCACACATATACACCCTTGAACCTCAAAGCTTGTAGATATTCTTTGGTGACTTGATCGTGAAACTGGTAGTGTATATAACTTGACATTATTCAATATTGAGAAAAGGGTCAAAAATGTCTTTTAATTATGTGAAAGGAACAAAAATATCTTCCGTTTATAGTTTGGCACAAAAAGGCCCTTACCGTCAATACTTTGATTCAAAAATGCCCTTGCAGTCAATACTTTGGTCCAGAAATGCTCTTATAATTACTAAATGGGTCAAAAATGCTCTTTTCTGAATAAATATTTTTTTTTTCTTTTTAAAATAATATTGAAACTTTCTCTTGGGGAAGTATATGTATTAATTAAGTTTTTTCTTCACTCCCTTGGGGAAGTATATTTATTAATCAAATTCAAAACTTCTAGTTAAGAGCATAGGGATTCAAACTATTCCATCACTTTCTCTTGGGGGAAGTATATGTATTAATTAAGTTTTTTTTTTTCCACTCCCGTAAGGGCATGGTTGAGTGGTTCTGAGGTGGATTATTTCTCATGTGGAAAACCTAGATCAAATCCATCATGCGTATGCCACTCAGTTGTGAGCTCATTACATGAGATTTGTCTAATACGATTTACATCTCTATGTAATTTCTGACCTATTGTATAGTGAGCAGGTTATCACAATGTGCTCATCTAAAAGACATAGATTTTTCCCAAAAAAATAAAGTTTTTATTTCATAGTGATACATTACATATGTCTTAAACCATCCACAATTTTGGAAGCAAAGATAAAAAGAAATGTTCACTTAACACACACTTAGAACATCAAACAACCATAATAAAACATTGAAACACACTTAATACTATTCTTTTTTTTTTATGACAATTTATGATATTAAGTAGCTTTGACTGAAATAGCAGGGAAATCAAGTAGCACAGCCTTGTCAATCACAGTGGCAAAAGTGGTTGAAAATCCAGCATGATTTGGGTGACTAGCAAAAGTTTGATAGTCTTCTTTGCTATTGAATGTCATTATAATAGCATGAGTGAAACCTTGTGTAAGCATCTCATGACTTTCAACATCTTTTCCCCTGCCACAAAAACCATGTAATGATCAAAAAAACAAATCTGAACTATCATTTGTTTCTGTTGCGAGTTTCACATTTCAACTATTATCAGTTGTTCTTTTTTCTACCTGAACTATCACCATTATGTATTGCAACACACCGCACGGGTTGAGTAGATGATGATAGTCCAAATAGGAATATGGAACAAATGATAGTTGGTATAGTCAGCTTCGGGGTGTGTTTTAATACATACATGATGATAGTTCAGATAGAAAAAAGAAAATTATTGATAGTTAGGTGTAAAACACACCAAGATGAAGTGTAGTTTTATATTATTAACTCTAAAAAAAATATAGCTAGTTCATTCATTATATCATAATCTATGCTAGGATTCTTTAATAATGTCGTGGATGCGTATCAGATCCTTCATAGGTAACGCATTTTCAAATTATCCAATACGAGTACTACAACAATTTTTGAAAAGTCTGAGCAACATAGAATTCATAACAACTAGACTTCCTGCCAATTGTGTACTTTTAAAACTCCTTTCGTCACAATTTTATGTGACATAGTTTCCTTTTTTTTATGTTTCAAAAAGATATCAAAATTTAAATAACAAATAACTATGACTTGTTTTAAATCACAAGTTTCAAAAGTTCGTTTCTTAAACTCTGTGACTCCACCACACTCATATCGGATCTTTCAAGAAAACACTACTTTTAGGGAATCCGATATGCACCTATCAACTTATTTCTGAAGAATCCGAACAACATAGATTTGACATAATATTAAAATAACTATGAGAAATATGTAATTCAAGTACTTACCAAACAAATGACTTGACAATATCCATTTCTTGGACAAGTTTTTCCAACCCTTTTAGAATATCCTCCACCACCACATCTCCTTTGAACTTAACCAAAACCAAATGCTTGAATTCATTAGCCATGTCTAGGTAGCAATTAGTAATTAACTAAATTATTACTAAACCAATGAAGCAAAATGGTTCACCAAAAGACACTTATTTATATACATAATATATCACACACACACACACACACATAATTTTTTTTTGTGTGTCAATTTCAACAGTCTGTCATCACTATACACACAATTTTTGTACCATGAAGTCAAGTCTCTCCTTTAAAAGACAATATCTGCAAAACAATATATGGAAAAAGGTGCATCCTTTGCTTTTAAAAAAAGAAGTAGGGTCACTCTGAACCATATTCTTCTTGGAATTTGTTTACAAAATGCAGCATCATCATAGTGAGAAATGACTACTCCCAATGTGAAGAATTTGAGGATTCATTTTCAAAATGCAACATCATCATAGTGAGAAGTGACTAGTTATACGAGCGGATTCCGAATTTAAAATTTATGTATTTTGATGATCCATTTGGATTTTAGTATATCTATGTATTTAGTGAATTTCACAAAATACGTATGATAAACTATGTTGTCTTCCGTCCTAATTTATGTGACTACTTCATTGTGCATGGAGTTAAAAAAAATTAAATTGAAACTTATGATCTAAAACTTGTCGAAGATATATTTATGATATAATATATAAATATCAGTTGAAGTCAAGTTAAAGGGCATATTTATAGGAAAAAAATGCATCTCAATAAAGGAAATTCAAAGCAATAATAATCCTTACCATTCATGGAAAGGTATTTTTTTTTTGCATAAAAAAAAAAGAAAAAAAAAAGGCATATTTATGTTATATGCTTATATTTATAATTATATAACTTCTGATGAAGGTAAATTGAGAAGTATAAGATCAAATTGTTACTCCCATATCCCAATTTATGTGGGGTACACGATTTTTTTAGTTTGTTTAACGAAGAATGATATTTTTATATAATTTAAAAATAATTTGTCTTTAAAACTCTTATTTTATTCCTAATGGTATATATGATTTAAAGCAACAATAATAACATAGTCAAGTTTGGAGAGGATAAAATGTACGCAGATTTTATAACTACCTCATAAAGGTACATAGGTTATTTCCGAAAGACCATCGACTTAAGTGAAACACAAGGAGACAGTAAAGAATAGATAGTAAGCAAAAAGAAAAATGGTGTTTCTACCATAAAAGAGCAAGACAGCAACATAATATGTGATAATCAATAAACAACATACTAGGATAGATTATTAAAACAAGAATAAACAATATTATATATATAAAACAAGAACTACAATAAAACAACTAGTAAAATGGCAAATACAAACCCCACCCTAAGACAGCCCTACATTACCTACTAACCTACTATTATAATATGTGTCCTCTATACCTTTCTATCTAAGGTGATGAATATTTTTCACAACATTATTTGGTTATACATTAGATAATTTTTGGGTAGTTTTTAAAGATGAGTCAACTTTCTTTTTCAAGTGAATATGTCAAAAATATAATTTAATTTTTTAACTCCAATTTCAAAAACCCCTCTCTTTTTTTTACTCAACTATTGAATCTATATCAAACGCCTATTAAAAAGAAAAATGTGTCATATCATATATGCATTAAAAGAAATATTATTTCTTCATGTGGGGTGGGGGGAGGGGGGGGGGACTGAATTTGACAGATATTCTCTTTTCATTTAGTCCTCATGTTTTTTTTTTGCTTTAATATCTTAAGTAGGGCAAGCCATGTTCATTTTATGGACTTTTATCCATGTCCAATATATTATGTGGTCTCTAATTTATGAAAAAATCATTGACATAACATAACTTAATTTAAGGAATATGACCTGAGTTTTTTCTTTCAAATAATTGATCTGTTGTTGAATTTCTTAAAAATGTTATACACTATGCAAATTTAATGTACTTTTCATATTAGTTGCAGAAGTATAGCATTGAGGTGAGAAGCGCGCTAATTGAAATTGTTCCACTTATTATAGCATGTCTTACAAATGAAACCCCATCACACTTAACACTATGTCCTGAAACTCAATATTTTGAGTCTACTTTTAAATAATTTATAGTCATACAGATGGTCAAAGACTATTTTAGACAAAAAAAAATTATTTTTTTTTCTTAAACTTTGTGTTAAGGGAAAGAATGTCACATAAATCGAGAACGGAGGGAGTAATAGTATCAATTTTTCACATTAAAAATAAGGATAATCAAAAGACAAGAAAAGTGGAGTCAAAGTGGCCCATATGCCCACTCGTGCAGCTTTGAATTAAGCCCACTAACTCTTGCAGCCCATTGGCCCACTAAAGGCCTGCCAATTCTGAGCCATAGGAAAAAAGGATATTGACTGACAAATTTTAACAAGTAAGAATTGTCCGAGATCATATAAGAAAAATTAGTTTTCTCTTCCCCACAATCGATGTAAGACTTCAATATATCCATACTCACGCACGACTAGATATCTGGAGTGTGGATAATATAATAACATGAGATTCCAATAAAACAACAAATTTATTGTAATCCCACGAGTGAAGTTTGGAGAGAGTAGCATGTACGCAAGACCTATAGTGTGGTAGGGAGGTTGTTTCCGATCCCACGAGTAGTGTCTGAGGTCTCAATATCAACTAAATTATGAATTGAAATGGATTTGACACTAACCTTAAAACTAGTTCACTAGGTGAACATTACCCCAAAATCACAGGTAAAATGCAAAGAACTGTGCTATAAGCAGAGGTAGTGTACATATGTTTTGCTTCACAAACACAAGCTTCCAGACTTCTTAAGCCGAGAAATTCGTTTTCTATGGCCACGACCCTGTCGATGCTGTTCCCACTCGTGCATGCCTCTAAGGACCTTATTCCCGCATGCCTATGATCAAACGAACGATAAACATGTAAATTTGGTAAAACTGTAAACATATTGCATGGTTGGCAGTTATCACCAAATTAATAATAGAGGAAACTGCAGTTTATCTTCATTTCTACTTTCAACTCTTTTTTCTTTCCTACTACTCGAGGGGAGTCGGAAAAGGGGGGACGGAGGAATGTAGCAGCTGGCTACTAACCTCGCAAACATGCTGAGTCCAGAGATCCTTTTGAATCATCTTCGTTTCTTCAGAAGCATTGCTGCCAATTTCTGTACTGGATTCCCCGGTGAGAAAGGATTTGATTATTCCTACAGAGGGTTTCACCACGTATACTGCCCATATATCATCAGCGCCACCTTCTCAAGAAATGCAAATCAATTCAGAGAAATACAGACAACAACCAAACCAGAACACAGCATACCTGCTAAAGATAAGGACTGAGTAATTTCATGCAAGTATAAAGCCCGATCACATACTTATTATGGACTTCGTGGCATCAACATAATGTATGTTCCATCCATATAGCATCTGCAGACGATTGAGTCTTCTCCTCTGACAACAACCAGACAACCATAAACATTTCCAAAAAAATGCAACTCAAAGAATCTCAGTATCCAGTAACAGCTAGCGTACGCCTTGAGCAAGAAATTTTGCAAGTACTTCCTTGTTCTTGTATTAAATGATGTTGAATAGGGTAAGAAGGCTTCGCTCACTAATGAAGGTGAAGACGGAAGAGTAACAGAGTATAAGAAGTTATACTGCTCTATCTTTTGAGGAACTTAATGCTTTATATTATCCATATAATGTTTATAAAATATGCCTATTTAAACGACAGCAAATGGTTTCAAGAAATTTTTGTTCTAAACATATCAACCAATTTCTGCACCTTTAACCAGAAAGCTTCACAAAATTTGATATTCGGGTTCAACTATATCTGGTTTTTCCAGAACCGAGCACTTGAAAACCCCATGCAGGCTGAATTAAAAACCGAAAATTCTCCACATAAACATTTCTCCTTGGTTATATACCTTGTTTAAAGTGTTATCAAAGACACGCTTAAGCCCTGAAGACATTTTTCCTTGTGAATGAGCATTTCCTGAAGAGGTGACGCTAAACCATTGATATTTCACTTTATCGTAAAAACAATCAATTTCTTTGTCCATATATTTGTTATTCATGCTTATTATTATTAGTTTTGAACAAAACATATATATATATATATTTGTATGTTTTCTCCATTTGCGCCTTTTCTCAATAAACCTCATGTTTTATTTGTGTTTTATGCTTAAAGCCCCAACGAACCTTTGAGATTTTTTGCGCTTTTCGCTTTTGATAACACTGATATAACTACCTACTGTAAAAGGGAGTAGTACTTACTTGACGTCGAACTAGTCTCCGTGTGTTCAATTTGACTTGTTGAATTGCTTCAGTTAGAAGAGCTTTCCATTCATTTTCATCAGGGGAATCCACAATATGCTGTATATTTTGCTTCAATATCTGATCATTTAGTGTCTGATCGTGAGATTCACTACAAGATTTTTGATGTTCCAGTATGTAACACCTAAGAAATGGCTCGAATTCCCCAACACCTATGGCCTGCCTCAAGCCTTTTGTATAGTCTGCATTCATAGTGTAGATGTCAAGAACTTCCTTCAATAGACCAGCATCAACCATGTGATCAACTCTTCTATCGACAAATGGATCCAAAGTGGTAAGAGATGCATTCACGCATAAGAAGCAAAAATCATATCTTGAATTATCAACTTGACCCCAGTTCTGCCCTGCCACAAGCAACAAAATAACATGAAGAGGTATGCTATGGCAATCTCATCAATCCAACAGGCTATACTGAGAGCTCATATTTCCAATATGAAACATGGAACAGCGACGACTTACAGTAGTACCGAATTACACAGATGGAAGAATGGAAATAGATAAAAGCAAGAGCACTGTAAAATGACAATTTTGAGCTTTAGCAAAGTGAAGGGAAAGCTCTATCAACCACTTGAAAGAAGGTTGATAGTCAAGGGATCCAATATGATGAACTGATCCATATATAGCCATTCCCTTCATCTAATTCCATATTTCTATAATAAGACTTCACTGCAAATATCGTCGAAAGAAGGGAAGTCTTGGAACAACGGTAAAGTTGTCTATGTGTGACCTATAGGTTACGGATTCGAGCCGTGGAAGCAACCACTAATGCTTGCATTAGGGTATGTTGTCTAAGTCATACCCTTGGGGTGCATCCCTTCCCCGGACCTAGCATGAATGTAGGATGCTTTATGCATCAGACTATCCTTTTAATGCAAATATCTTCTGAAGAGAGTCCTTAGGAACTAATGTTGTCCCATCATGTAAAGTAGCTAAAAAACAATTAAAAATATTTGCAAAATCCAAATCTTACTATCATTAGAAATCAATACAATTAATGGAAAATTAAAATTAGTAAAATCAACGAGTGAACAGAAGCATGCACCTCTACAGTCTTCTCTTGAAGAAGTTTGCTTGGAATAACACCAAATCGTGCATACAAATTCAGGTATTGGTTGATCTGCAGTTTAAGGCAACAGATGCATCATCAGAACTGCTATACAATATATAGGAATCATAAGTCTATATGAAGCGTTATTTCTTTCACATTCCACCTCAGAGACTGCATAATTTGTAGGATAAAAGCAATTAGTGTTAACATTCTGCCACTAGTAACCATCTGTTCAGACAAATGAGGCATTGCCATAACAACTTTGAAATCTGATTATATAGGTTCAGAGACCAGAAATGCTCAATGTACATTCCAGGACACAGAAGTCTTCAGTACAAATTAGCTCAGTTCTATGAACAAATTTAACAATGCCAGACTACACATGGAGCTGTTACACATTAACAAGTGGGACCGTAACTTGCAACGTGAAGCAACATGCAAAATCAGACACAATTCCTGTTAGAAAGTCAAAATCAACATGTCCGGACGAACAGCTTCAACTGATTGCATCATGCAAATAAACTAAGACATATGAAACCAAACATCACCACACCTTTCTGCCATTATTTGGATGAATTCTGTTGGCTGCAACTGGATCAATATCTTTAAGACAGTTGTAAGCACAATCATAATCCTCGCTCATAAGTTCAACTTCAAGATCAGGTTGCTCATCTTCTGCAGAGAAAGAAAGATAGAGTAGCTATAAATCTTGATCTTGATCCTGAGTAAATAAATTAAGACAAAAAAACACAAAACAACTTATTGTTTACCTTGAGAGTCACTTAAGCAATTAGCCTCTGCATCTTCAACAGAATCATCAAGAAGGAATGGACTCACAAGAGCCTGAATGCAAAAATAATCAAATCCAGAAAACTATAACTAACGCCCAACAGTTGGGAAGAATTTTAGGAAAGATGAAAAACAGAAGTTAGAAAAATATCAAAAACAAAAGACAACCCAAAAGATTTAGCTGCTTGCCAATATACTTATACGCATATAAAAGAGTGTAGGCGAGGAGTCTATTGCAGATTTTTAGGACAGCTCATACTCTGGGAGAAGGATGCTACTAGCAGTTAACAGAGCTATTTAAAACTAACGCTTCGTCGCTTAAAGCAATGAAGCAATGCAAAGTGAGGTCTATCGTGTCATAGGTACAGCTAGTTGCACTTCAAACCATGATGTGCAAAGTGATCGAAAGGCAAAGTTGTCGATTATTTATATCTCAACTTTGAGTTAGATTAATATTGACATTATTGCATATTAGATACTGAAATTGGTCAAGTTATAACGAAAAGTAGTCGATTATTTAAATATCAACTTTAAAGAAGTGTGGTCCCCACTTCTCGCTTTTTGCTTCAAGCCTCATGGACCTTGTTGCCCATTTTGCACTTACCGTTTTAATAAACACTGGCAATTAAAAGGCAGCACCTGGCGAATCTAACTCGTCAACTAACCTTGTGAATCATTCAGGAGAAAAGTAAGTTTCTGAATAATGCAAACTATTGAGGTAGACAACTTCTGCATCAAATACTATTTCGGTCCTAGTGTCTTTGAAAATTCCTATCATGATGGACTCATGCACACACAAGCAAGAAACCAGAGAGTGGAGAACACGTAAAAATGTACCTGAATATAATAATTTGTTCCTCCAACTATTACTGGCAGCCTATTGCGGGACCATACCTCATTTATTATCTGAAAATACAAATAATAAGAGGAATTAGTCAAATGGGATGAGGTGACCCTCAACAAAATACAAGGGGGTATGGCCCCCAAGGCCTAGCTCAAGTGGCAAAAGGTGGAGGATTTGTGGCTTAGGTCGCAGGTTCAAGCCCCACACCATGCAAAGCGAAGCCCGGTATTTAAGTGGAGAAGGGTAGAGGGGCGGGCCCATT
>JAJOOR010015323.1:0-20671 GCA_036250505.1 Solanum acaule
ACATACTCGAGAGGTAGCGGTTCATTCCAGACGTGCCCTTGAGTTATCTTTACTTTCAGTTTTGTTCTATTCGAGAACTATACTCTGAGACTTGTATATTTTTATTCGAATTCTGTATTTAGAGGTTTGTACATGTGACAAGGAAATTCTGGGTAGTGTTGAGTCTTAATTAAAGTCTTCCGCTTATTTATTATCTTTTATTCTCGTATTTCTACTTCTCTATCGTTGTGGTTGGGTTACGCTGACGTGTCCAGTGGGAAATGGACACGTGCCATCACATCCGGATTTGGGATGTGACATCATGTATACCAGATACATGCGAATCACACTAGATACATATATGTGTATGCATGTATCTGGCCTGATTCACATTTATCTAGGGTACCAGATACATAGGAGAAAGTGGCGAGCAAAATGGGTGGGAGATGAGCGAGATTTGTACATGTATCTAGTGTGATTTAGATGTATCTAGGGTATCAGATACATAGGATCGAACAAAATGGGGAGGGAGACCAGTGAGATTTGTTATGTATCTCAGATACTTGCAAATCCACTTGGATACAATGTTTCTAGAACAAATTACACCAAATTTTGACCACATGTATCCCGAGATACATCTATCTGGACGCACCAAAATTTGAAAAGATTCATAATATTGCAAACTAGAGTGTATCTAAATACTTAGCTTTATAGGAAAAAAACAAGTCTCATAAGTGAAATGACATTATTCTAAGTTTATCATCATTTTTTCTTACCCACCCAACGCTCTCAACTCTTTGGCCATCCCACCCTCACCTCCCCCGAACACCCATATTCCCATCCTATAGTATTTTGTTAGATTACATATAAATGCTTTTGTGATAATATTCTTTTATTTATTCATCAAACATTAGAAAATAATTAAGTAAGACACTAATTTATATTCCCAAAAATATGTCTAGTTCTTAGCTCACGATCCCTCTTACTAACCGATACAAAAGAAGTAATAAATTTGTTCTACCAAAAATAGGAATGATCGACTCAATCATCAGATTATAAATTCATTCCATTTCGAACCAAGCCAGAATAAGCTCTATTTTCCTTCGTACAAAACACACCCTTAAGTCTAACGGACGATAAAATTGAACAATTTTGAATAATACACCGACAATTTTTATTTTTTATTTTAAAAAAAGGATGAAATCACACTTTGTTTGTGCATGTTTTCTTGTAAAGAGAAATCTCGAGAACCAACAAACACATGTACACTGCGCACCTAGGAATATTTGATACCAACAATTCAAAAATTGTTGCTGCTGGTTTACTACAAAACATTGGTTCCCAAGCCCATGGAATATTTAATTTTCACTTTGTATAAATTGCACCTTCTATACTTTATTCTATAATCTCAAGAAATAATTACATTCATATTTTGAGTGAACATTTTTGCTTCTCACTTTCAAAAAAACAAATGGATGTGTATATTCCCGAAGAGTACGTTATTCAACGAAGACTCGAGAAAAAAGCTGCTTCTGCTGCTACTACAGAAAAAAGTAACAAGGTGTTTCGTTCGGATAAAAAAGAAAGAAAAATAGGTGGAGGGAAATCATCACAATCCTCTCAAAGTGGCTATATTTGCAAAACAAATTCTGCTTCTTTTGGGGATAATAATGTAGTTTTCACATACTTTTCTGCTTAATCGTAATTAATTAGTGTATAATCATTACTTAGTGAGTTTTTAGAGATAGAATTGAGGCTAGTAGCTATGTCAAATTTAATGTATAGAAGTAATTAATGTATAATTGTTACTTTCTTTAGTATTTTATCATGACTTCTTCACTTTCGTTATTTATTTATTTTGAATTGCTTTCAAATGTTTTTCCTTGCGTCGAACCGAGATTCTCCAAATTAGAGACGGAAATGGATTTAACTGAATTCATTGCCTTTAACTCGAAGTTGTGTATATATCACACTCATTTTGAAACTCATCGACTCCAAATGTTACTTGTTTGAGGTTATAAGTTCAAATTCCAGATTTGGCTAAAATGTTAAGTTTCAGTTTGAAATGGGTCCAATCCTTAATATTAGTAGTTTGGTAAGATTGAGCCCATCAATCAAATGGCTAATACTTGGGCCTAAATATGACAAGGCCCATATTAGGGATTAAGTCCTTTTTCAAGTGTTACATGTCATAGTACCTTAGATCATTAATACTACCCAGATCAATTGTGATGGAGTGATAGATACTTCGTCATGCTTACCCAGATGTCTCGTGTTCGAGAGTCTTTTTGGCTACATAGTGATCGTTGTTAGGGAGCGTTTTACTTCCTAATATGAAATCTCTCAATGCGAATTCAAATTTAGTTGAGTTCCAAGACGGATACCGAATGTTGATTGAGAAACCAACCAAAAAAAATCAATAACGTTATATCCTAGATTGATTAATATATATTTTTTTGCCTGCAACATATATATGACAAAAAATAATTGCACCAAAGTTTGTAATTATGAGATTATTATTATTTTTTTAATTTTATATTTGCAACATAGGGTAGTAACTAGTATGATGTGTCCAACCTGTAATATTCTACTTGCACTACTTTGATGGACACAGACTTTTGTCACGTGAGAATTTCGAACCTTTGAACTGTCCAGAATATGATAAAATGCAGATATATATATATATATATATATATATATATTTATCATTATCGATTCCGGTTGGTTGGATCTCTCTATTCTTAACTATAAGTCTCGGGATCTCTTGAGAATGGAATAAATTTGTTAGGAGCGACGATTTAGAAATAAGCTCTTCAATGCACAATACCAAAATTAATCGCGAATATGAATATTTGGTGGGAAACCAATTTTATTTTGCTATATATCAATATGGGTTGTGGTGGATGATTGATATCCCTCGAGCATCTTTAACCAAAAGGCTCAGGCTTGATCTCCTGAGAATGAAATAAAATTTGTTTAGAGGGATGACTTAGAAATAAGTGGACAATATCAAATTTAATCGCGAATACGAATATTGGGTGGGAAACAATTATTATTTATTTGGTATGTATCTTATGTTTGCATCTATCTTTACATTTTTACACTTTTTCAGATTGTGTTTAAGAACATAAGACATTATTATAGGAGAGAAGGAGCCATTTTTCATCATTCATGGGGACAACAAATTTAAGGCAAAAGCATGTCATGTGTTTGTGAATCTAATGCTGTCTTCTTAAAAATCATTGGATCCCCACCCCCACCCACCCCACCCCTCTTGTCTCAACACCATATAATATGTGATACTGTGTGTCTCTTTTGTCTTTGGGTGGGTGGGGTGGGGTGGGGTGGGGATATCGATAGAGCTAAAGGCGTAAAAGGTTTATTCGCACTTTTTTCTTTGTCTAAAAATTAAATTATATGTATAAAATTTGAGTATAATTATTTTTAATTTATACATAACAAATGTTGAATGCTTTTAGTATTTTTATTGAAAATTTTGACTTCGTCATTATGAAATAGAGGGTGGGTGATGGTGGAGATATCGGTGGAGCTAAGGGCGTAAAAGGTTTATTCACACTTTTTGTTTTATGACAAGGGAAACTCGTAGCCGCTACCCTTTGGGTGCGCACAGGGTAAAACCCCCGCTCCTATGTAATAGCTCGCAAACCACATAGGAGAGGTAACCCGCACTAGGCAAGCCTGGTGTGACGAGCTCGACCCAGAAGGCAAACCCCTTTTATTCACACTTTCTTTAGTTAAAAAAATTCACATTATACATATAAAATTTAGTACAATTATTTTTATATTTAACAATTGTTGAATTCTCATTATATTTTTAGTGAAAAATTTGACTTCATCGTTATGGAATCGAGGGCGGGAGGGGGTGTAGATATCGGTAGAGCTAATGGCGTAAAGGGTTCATTCACACTTTTTTCGTCAAAAAATTATATTATATGTATAAAATTAAGTATAATTATTTTTTATTTATATATAATAGATATTGAATTCGTTTAATATTTTTAGTGAAAATTCTGACTTCGTCGTTATGAAATGGAGGGTGGGTGGTGGTGGGGTTTGAAGGTAGGGAACCATCACATGAGCACCTTGTGGTGTCTCCTTTTGGTGCACATTGTCTAATGATTAATTCTGCACCTTCTATTCTTGTTTTCTCTGAAGAGATAAAATAAAAAAAATAAAAAGTCTTTTATGATCTTTTTCTTCTTAAATTACTCTCTTTTTCTTTTGATGAATTTTTTACTTTTGTGCAATATAATTATCTTCTTTTGATCTCTTTTTTTTTTTTTTTCACTTTAGGGTAACCTCCTCTACAAGTAAATGAAAATGAAAGCTTTTGATGACATGTGATCATGTGATAAAAAAAAGAAAAAAAAGATAAAAACATCATTATTGTATATTTGAAAATAAATACTAACAATCATCCCCCTCGTGACCAAAAGTGAAACATCTATTGACTAATTAGTAATTAGCCTTTTAATTTGTCCAGCGTGATATATATATATTTTATTTTTTTATTTTTTATTCATTTTCAATTTTTAATTCTAATAATAAACATAATTATTTTGAGGTCATCATTTGAAATGACAAGATTAATCAAAATAAAACCGTAACCCTACTTGTTACTTTAAAATTCTATTTTAACAACCTAATTATTGTTCTAATTCTCTCTTATGATTGTTATATACTTTTCAATTTATTGAATTGACATGTGATTAGATCTTAAAAGGTCCAAGACCAAAAAAAGATCATCAAAGCTTAATTACTATATACAAATTGCAATTTTTTTGTAACTTCAACAAAGATTTGTCATGTGAAACTGTTCTTATCACATGACAAAAAGCAACAAAATGAACATTGAATTTAATAATCCAAAGGTATATATTATGATTTGTAAATTATGAAATTAAACTAATATCTCTTTGATTTTCTGTTCTTTTTTGTTATAATGACAAGACAATCTTTCATTTTATAATATGATATGGTTCAAGAAACATCACATTGTCTTGATAACAACAATTATAATATATCCAGTAAAATCCTATAAAATGGAATTTGAGGAGAATAGAATATTACCCAGATTTTATAAAAAAAATTATACTATACAAATTAACTTCTTAGTGTTGAGATATTTTTTATTAAAAAAACAAATGGATATGTCGGTGGAGCTACATTTAACTCACATTATAAACTCTTTTCAAATTTATTGAAACTTGAGATCTAACTCATCATATGATAACTTTTCAAATTACTGAATTTTGAGTGGTTATACCTATATATATATATCCTGAATTACTATGTTACTTTATATTATGCTTCTCTTTTTCTTTTCTTCATCTAATTTCTTTGACCACGCTGGCTCATAACAGAGGATGGATCGATGCTAATAGATTAAACAAAACGATTGACATGATTTTAGTCTGGAAAATGGTGAACATGACACTTTACACGAACAAATTCAACATCAGAAGGAAAAAATGTAAAAAAATAAAAGCACAAATTCACGTAGACACATGTTTTTAAACTGGATGATGATATAATCCAAAAAAAAAAACAAATCGTTAAAGTCTATTATATCAAAACCAGCAATACGTACCATGAGCTTTGATCGTAATTAAATTCTTAAAGTACTTACTACTATTGTTACTATGAATTATTTAGCTTAGCAGAAGTCTATGTAGATCAAATGCTAGTTAATTATTTGTTAAGTAAGTATAACATAATGATAGACTAATAATTACTACCTAAAAATGCACCTAACCTTTTAGCAAAAAATAGAAGGATAAAAATGTAGTTAGAAAATGAAAGTTGATTAGCAAGTGGATAAAAAGAAGCTCTCACAAGAAAGTTGAAGAGGACCATCTTAAAAAGACCATCAATCATATTTGTTCACAAGTATGTACTCATCTCCAAACTTTTTTGCATTAATATTAAGTTATCTTAATTGCACAAAAATTAATTGTTGAAAGACTAATTTGACTTAATTTAGATGTTGACAATCCTTTACATCAATTAATTAATTTACCAAATATTGGGGTTAATATCACAATATGAAACAAATAAAATTTCATAGTTAAACACAAAAAATTTCATGCTAATTCCATTTAGCTACGAATTAGTAACAAATTAAACTATATGAAAGTTCAATTAGTTGGGAGCTATTTAGCAACGGATTAGTTAAGAATTGCTGATAAATTCCGTAGCTAATTTCATACTTTCTTGTAATTAATATGTTTTTTCACCAAATAAGTGAAAAATATTGAAAATTATGGATAGTAAGAAAGAATTATTTCTACTAAAGAAGAATGCATAATCAAGATTCAAGCAGTTTATTTACCTACACACAATGTACAAAAAGAAAACTTAAAAAGGTAAAATTATCCCTCTTGAATTTTTCATCATTCCATATATATACATATGGTGGGCTAATATGCCAGAAGATATTTATTTAATGATTATGTACAAAATAAATGCCAGCTCCACTCGTATTTGTCACTCAACAATCAAAGGGTCACAAGTCACACCATGAAGTACTCTTTATAAAGTTTAATTTCGATATATTAACGTAAAAAAATATTTACACAATCAGATCATTTATTAGTTATATATAGAAAATTTTCTTCATAAACAGTAACAATAGATAGTCTGATGAAAATGATATCTAGCTTACTATAAACATGTTAAGACTTACTAATTAACGTTTAACAGAGTAAAAAAATTCTTTATATTATCGATATATATAAGTTAAATTCTCCTTTTATATCTAAAGATATCGCAATTAAAGGTTTAACATGGCAAGGTAATGTCTTATAATACGTACTGCTTCTCCAATTTATCACGGAGAATCTCTTAAAAACTTTGCGAAAAATCGACTGAAAGTCATATCACCAAAATATTTATGGTTACAAGTGGTGAATTAGAAATAAGAAAGTGGTGGACATACCATGTGTTAGTTTGGGTCATTGGCACTTTGTTATACCCACCCACCAAGGCATTATGGGAGGTTAAAGATGAGCCTTACAAGACAATCTTTAGGACCCTTTAAATGACACAAAAATTTTGGTCCCATTTTGTAAAGTGAATTGCAGTTAGGAAAGGGTAGTTATTGGTACTCACTTAGTTACTCTGAGAAAAGAATATTTATAGCTAGAAACCACAGAACCTTTTTTGAGTCAGATGGACAATGTCTTGCCTTTCACTTTGTGCATACTAACATTTGCATCTACAACTTTTTGGTGCTAATAGAAGCGGATTTAGAATTTCTATAACATGATTGTATTATTAGAGGTGATCTTAGATTTGAAGATGATAAGAGCACTATTAAAAGCAGATGTGGGTAAGTCGAAGAAGCACTAACACTTTATCAGAAAATATTGTCAAACAAGTATAAAATCAAATGTATTTATAATATAAATTAAACAAAATGTATTATAGTTCACTCTATGGTTGAATGGTCTAGAACTTTAGTGTACACTTTGAGATTGCTAGTTCAAATCTCGCTTGAGGTTTGTAAACCTCCAGAATTGAACCCGGGACACTATGCTATTGCGAGTTGGGAAGAAGCACAATACCTAGTGTTGGACCATTGCACCAATTTAGCTTATGTGTTTCAGGGTGCATATTTAATTATATGATCGTTATTTAGGAATATTCGTGTATATACACATAAATTTTTTGAAGTTAACGAATGCACATGCACCCACTCCCTTAAATGTGGATCCGCCTTTGGCGGATCACTTAAAAAAGAAGAAGAAATAATGTATATAGTGGGAATTGACCCTTTGTTTCTTTGAATAAATAACTCAACTTTCAACCAAGTGTATCATTTAGTCTTCTTGAAGCATGAAAGCCAATAGATAATATTACATTAATTCTAAAACATATATGTGCGAGTCCATGTGCACCATAAACTAGGTTATAAATCCGCCCCTGAATGAATTTATTTGTATAGGTTTTTAACTTCTTTGTTATTCCAGTTTATTGTTCTTTTTTAGGATAAATTTAAAAAGAAATTGCATCATACAAATTCGAACATAAAGAATCCCTACGTTGAGAGATTACACTAGATCAGTTATTGTTATTGTAAATACAAATATAAAACTATATATATTTAATATTCGAACTAAAAGTAGTGGATATATATCATTAATTACTGGTCGAATTATGATACTAAGTACATATCTTTTTAATATAAATTTTTTATATTTTACGTACGCCACTGTAGGACACACCTCCTAACTCCTAATAACTATGCTTTCGGAAAAAGTAATTAACGGAATATACACAAAATAGTAACCAAATGGATACAATAATGTAATTAATAACATACACTTTAATTTGAGAATACTATATAGTTTGGTAGGCCAAATATATTACCATATGGTCTAGTCTTTTTCAGCTGGTGAGTAAAGAAGGAAGTGATTAATTTTATTTTTATAATATAGTATGACTGATATAAAAACGTCACTTATCTCACGCTCAATCCATGAACCCTCTTTAAAGCCAAGAAAAGTGGCTATATTTTTTTGGTTATTTCCCTTCTATGGAAGTTTTAATAATTTTCATGTTACACGTATGTGTCTTTAAGTCCTTATCAACATCCTCTTATCACCATCCTTTTTTTCTCTCTCTCGATATCTAATATCCATGTTGGAGCTCGACTAATAATAACGTATACATAATTTTGTACTAACAGTATTGATCTATTGACTAGGCCTGTATATGAATTTTGGTTTCGAGTAGTGTGGTTTCTATGCCTAATTTACTTCATGTTTGGAATAATATTGATATTTACTTTACATTATTTTCGAGCGGTATTGACATGTTGAATACATATTATTTTTTAGAGAACGATGTTACGTAAGTATATAATTAGTAAATTTTCTAGAGAATAACGAGGTTGAAACATGCATACAGAAAATGTCTAATTATAATAAGAGTGTTAATTAATTAAGACGTTTAACAGAGCTAAATAAAGATTAATTTAGACAAAAAGTTTTATGAGTTTTTATTTTCCCCAAGAAACCCCCTCTATCACTTACTTAATTAAAAGGCAGTTTCCTTAGGTCACTATTAAAAAGAATTTACTTATTTTAAAAGATAGATAATATGAATTTGAGACGATAAATTAAAGATTATTAAAGTCATAATACTATACGTGTTAAACTGTTAATAATAAACAAACTACATATTAAAAATAAAGTAGTACTATAAGACCGTAAAAAACATAAATGATGTTTATTTTTTTTTGGTAATAAACATAAATATTATTGGTACTTCACCATTCCTAAAACGTAACTTAAAGTGACCCCAACATATTATATAATCCAACAGCTTACCTTTCTAACAACTCTTTTCATTCTTATATTTAAATTAAAATTAAAATAAGCTTTGAATAAATATATGTATTTTCATGAACCTAACGTATGTAGCTTGTCCATTTCCGTTATACATGTCTTTCCTAACAAATAATATTCCAACATGCACAATAAATTTAGCATGTATTTTTATCATTAAAATATTACTATTTATTAAATATCTCTGTATAACCTATTGCAGATTTGAGTTGTGAAAAGCAACTATTAAGTAGGTTATCTACTTCACACTTTTAAATTCGGAATAAATATGAAATGTTTTGTGCACTGAACTGTCATTTTTCTCATTAAAATAATTATTCAATTTCTACCAAACAAATCTTTCCTCAAAGTATCTAATAAATACTCTATTCCATTTATTAATTACCATATAATAAATTAGTACCACCCATCTAAAAGTTCGAATATTTTTTTACTTCAATAATTATGACTCAATGATATAGAGTACCACATTAAATTAATAGTGTTCAATATTGTTGATGAATATTGGATAATGTTTATGAACCTTTAATTATTCACCTAGCAATCAAGTAGGTCTTCGTAGTTACATTACAACTACTCTATTAAACAAAGAAATCAACATTAAATTTGAGTATTATTAACTTCCAAGTTGGTAAAACTAATTAGGTGTCAGAATATTAATGCAAATAATAGCTGTGAAAATTAGCTATACGCATATAGTCTAGATCTACTTTGTGATTTGTTGTTCTTGATTGAATTACCAAGGTCAACCAATATAAATCGTAGTCTGGGATGGTTCATGATTCATTCATACTTAATCAAAGGTCTTGAGTTTGAACTCACGAGAATGGTAAAAATATCGTTGGGAGTGTTATTCTTAGAAATAAATCATATTGTGCATAAATTTAAATTTAATCAAATTCCAATATAAATATCGAATATCAAACGAAAATGTCATTATTCTTTATACAACTATAATCCAACTGACTTACCTATACCACGTGCTATGTCAATTTCTTATTATTATTTCATGATTTAATTACTCTATTATTATACTTCACTGCGTTTACTTTTTTATTTTATTTTATTATCTACACATTTTGAGACTACAACTATTACGATATTTGGGTTTCTTAACCAAGATCAGTAGTATATATCTAGGATATAACAATTCCTTAATCATTATATATTAACTATTTATTCTCGTTATTATATTAAATATTTATTCTCATTATTATATTAACTATTTATTCTCGTTATAATATGATAATAATAATAATAATAATAATAACTAAATGTGAGGGACATGGTATGGTGAAACATAAATGATAACGGTGCCAGAAAAAATTGCAGAACAAAATATTATTTTCGTGTCCATTATCAAATTACAAATTTGTCAATAGGACAATAAATTGGGTCATTATTGAGTTGATTTTTGCTTACGTTATTATATTACCCAAATTGAGTCATAAAATAATTTAGCAAAAGGGGATTTAATTATTTATATATTTATTAGTTAAAAGGTCCTTTTCTTAAAATTAATTAATCAGTAATTAATCTCACTTAACACGTAACCTTACTCTGACCGTTGGTAACAGAGCCTTTGGATTTGTTTTACAGCTCCTTTGTCTCCAAGCCACCGTCGGTATATTATTAGAAAATGACCATTTTACCCTCCCGTTTAAATGTTACCCTTTTGATTTCAAACTTGTTTTTATTGCTCTTTTATAAATTTCACTCAATTTATTTGCCCTTTCAGCTCTGGACTCATAATTATATTCTCATTTTTCTTAAATACGCACTTGTATAATATACATCATTATTAAGTACTTAATAAGATAAATATATACATAAAGTTAGAGACATATCCGAATTCCAAACTTGAATATATGTCAGCCATAATAAATTTGATAAAAGTGGGTAGCTTTTAATTGTATGATTTTAATTTAAGTGACCCCAATGTGAGGAAATGTGATATTTGAGCTTTTAATATGTATTGATATTTTTATCCACTTTTTATATATATTTTTTCGCCCTTTTTAGTGAAGGGAATATTGATATGACATTAAGATTTATGAGTAAAAAAAAGTGTAGTTTCTATAAGAAAAAATAATAATAATGGACCATTCACCTATAAGTAAGGGCCACCTAATCTCTCATATACTTCGACAATGATTTTGCATTTTCCTTAAAAATTGAAAAGGAAAAAAAAAGTTGAATACATGTAGGTAATATTATTTATTTTCATTTTTTATTTTATCTCAAATTTATTTCGATTATCATACTATTTATTATTGATATAGTTTTTTTCTTCATTATTTTTCTCATATGGCTTCTTCATGATTGTATTATCTTTTTTTTTTTCTCTGATTTTGATGTGCTTTACTTGAGCAGAGAGTTTATTAAAAACACTATTTCTATTTTCACGAAATAAGATAAGCAGATTACAAATCATCTTTTTCAGACCTCACTTATGAAATTATATTATATATATTATTATCATTATTATTTTATGTATCTCAAATAAATAATAATTCAAACCATAAAGGTTGAGTTATGCTTTGATTATACAACATAACTTATTATCTCAAACCTAAGATTTTTAAAGTCTTGGTGTGCTTGTTCTTGTCAAAATAATCTTTGATTTGTACCAAAAGGAAAATTTTAAGGAATAGAGAATTAAGAAAGTTCACACATATACAAGTGATTTTTTATTTTTCTTGAAATAGTAACTATGATCTATATAACATGATGACTGTGATTTAATGAAAATTGAATATTACCAAAAAAAATAATTGTTGAATAGATGGATGATGTAACAACAAATATTTTTTTTAAGACCCAAAAATAGAATTTTAAAAAAATAGATTTTTGCATTAGAATCCTATGCCTAGGAACAATTTATGTTGTAAAAATAAAATTGGGAGCACGATTCTTAATCTCGTTTTTGCTTAGCTTGATTGATCTTTATGATTCTACTCTTCTTAGCCTCCGACTTAAGCGTGATGAAGTAAGAGGATAAGAGGAAGTATTTGCATGCATAAGAAAATAACACAAATTGATTTTGATGAAAAAATTTCTTAGAATTGTGGTGTTTACCCAAATGCAGAAAGTGAAGAACATTTTTCGTTTTGATTGACATATTTAATTAACCATTAAACAAGATCATTCCTACAAAAAATTTGAAGGTCATTAAAGATCATTCAAGATTTAATATTATAATGATCATTCCTACAAATAATTACTTTTATGGAAAAGTGAGAATGGTTTTTATTAGCCTAGACAATATAAGAGAATGATTCCATTCATTTCAATTTGTTGATTTGATTTTAATTTGACAAAATTTTTTTTTTTTTTAAAAAAACTTATTTATATTGTCCTAAACTCTCACGTGAAATCTATCAAAATGTCCTTAATCCTATGATCTTCAACATGTCACGTGAAAAATTATATAACAAATATTTTTTTAAACACACCAAAAAGAAAAATAAAAGTAAATAAATTAAAATTGAGGAATAATAGTTTTACAATTAATTTAATAATTTTCCTAGAAGATTTCACCTAATTATCTGATCAGTCAGATTCTTGAAACAAGACAAAGAAGCTTCCCTTTCCAATAATTTTTTTTTTCTTTCTCTTCCCCCAATTGTTGCAAAAAAAATAAAAACAATAAAGCCAATTATTTAGCCAAAAGTAAAATAATAATAATAGGAAATATAATATATATATATATAAATTGTCACTATTTGAGTAATCTTTTTCAAAGGGCACTGTTATATATATATATACACATACACAAGATACAGAGAGAGAAAGAAAAAGAGGAAGAGAGAGAGAGAGCCACTGTGTGTGTGTGTGAAAAATTGGAAGAAAACCCACTTCAGATCTACTGATCTCTGTCATCTTAGCACATTCTTGATTATTTTCACAAGCATTTCATGTAAAACCTCTGAAAATTTCAACAATGCCTCTATTTTAACTCTGTTTTAGCTCACATTTTCATTCACTGTGTTAACTCAGTGCCACGCGTCTCCTTCTCTGTTTCTTCCTCTAGATTACTTTTTTCAGCTCTACACTGCAAAACTCAATCTGGGTATTCTTAAATTTGGGAATTTGAGTGGTTTTTCAGCTGTATGGTCATTTTCCGGCAGCGTTCGCCGGAGCTCCGGCGAGAATTTGAGGTGGGTTTTTGGGAAGATGTGTTAATTGAGGGTTAAAAGTGGAAAAAATGTTCAAGTCTTCGAGATGGAGGAGCGAGAAGAACAAGATCAAAGCTGTATTCAAGTTGCAATTTCATGCAACTCAGGTATTGTTATGTTTTTGGGAGCTAATTTAGTTAAAGATTGGATTTTTATTTACTCCCTTTTCTTGGAAGTTAGTGTTGAATGCATTGGAATTGACAATGTGAAATTTAGTGTTAGTTGCACCTTTTTTCTTGATTCATGAATGATACAATCTAATTTGTTTCTGTATGGGGTGGGGGTGGAGTGGGGTGGGGGACGGTTGATTTTGTTAAAATGAAGTTTCAGTACTTCCATTGTGAAGATCTTTGATTTAGACATCATATGATTCATTTAATTTTGCATTTTCTTGTCAATGGAGCTGTTTTGTGCTTCCATTTTCCTATTCTAAGTTGTTTTTTTGGTTGGATTTGAGTGTTGAGGTTTGGGGGTGTTGGGGTGGGGTGGGGGGTGTAAATTGAGTGGTTGAAGGATTGACTGTTAGGCATTGAAGTGTAATGGGGATATTTGTTAGGTGTCACAGGTAAAAGGAGATGCATTAATGGTATCTGTGGTCCCTGCTGATGTTGGAAAGCCAACGGTAAGATCAGAGAAGGCCACGGTTCGTGATGGGAGCTGCTATTGGGAAAATGGAGTTCTCGAAACTGTGAAATTTGTTCGAGAGCCAAAGACTGGCAAGATTCATGAGAGGATCTATAACTTTGTTGTGGGAACTGTAAGCAACATTTCTAGTCTATGGTTTTGTTATGAGCTACATTGCATGATAATTAAGCGAGTTATATGAGTTCTTTGGATGTATACTGTGTAGGGTTCTTCAAAAGCTGGATTAGTTGGTGAAGCTTCGATTGATTTTTCGAGTTATGCTGATGCAACTAAGGTGTCCTTAGTGTCTCTTCCTCTCAAAAATTCAAAATCTGAAGCTGTGTTGCATGTAAGTCTTTTAACCCTTTTTTAAAGAATGTTTTAGGATTAGTATTTTGTAAATTCTTTTCGATGGTGTAACTGGTTTCCGATTACTATTGTTAAATTATAGGTTTCAATACAACGGATTCAAGATTCTGCTGATCAAAGGTGCTAATCCAATTTCCAGAAGAGTTTCATGATTTTCGTGTGTGTGTGTTTAGTTCTTGATTGCAAGTTGAATCTAATGACTAAACAAAAGTTTCCATTTTTGTGGTGTTTTTACAGTGTTGTTGAAGAAACCGAAAATGCAAAAGTTAATTCTCTGGATAGAAGTTTGAGGTCACAATTAAGCAATAGTGATTTCGAAGCAATAGTTGAAGACAGTTCTATTGAGGTAAATACATAAAGACCTTAAAGATCTGTCTCTGATTTGGTCATATTTTGGAAGCATATTGACTCTGTCCTTGACCGATAAGTTTTTGGATCAACTCCTCAAAGATTTCTATTGCACTTGGTTCTTATGTGTATGCATCGTGCATACGCACACGAACACACAAAAAATCGTGTATATGCTGCATATTCAATCATTCAATCAACTATGCCTTGTTCTTGGTTTTCCAATTCTTTACTGATAGATTGTGTCATTACTTGATCCTTTGTATGACAGGATGATCTGGCCAATAAACCTGCATCTCAAAATGCTGGAAAGAACGATAACTGCCGGACATCAAGCGAATCTGATATTACCCTGTCCAGCTCTGGGAGCAGCTCAGGGCTTGATATACCTTGTGAAGTTTCATTGAAGAACAACACGGGCCATCACGAGCAGATAAATTTCCCATCCCCTCTGAATCATGCTTTGGTTCCCTTCAAGCAAAATAGCAATGTCTCAACAACAGTTCATGAAGAAAGTCCGGATGTACAATGGGAGTGGATGGGAGGTTCTGCTTTTGAAGCAAGTACAGATGCTTCAGCAGGCACTCCGAAAGAAGCCCTTCTTCTAACATTAACATCACATGAGGACTCAGATGTTGTTGAAAAGCTCAAAACAGATCTCATTGCTATGGCTAGGCAGGCAGACATGACAGATTTGGAACTACAGACTCTTCGGAAACAGATAGTCAGGGAGAGCAAAAGGGGATCAGACCTATCAAAAGAGGTAGCTAGCTTGAAGGAGGAACGAGATGCTCTCAAGGAAGAATGCGATAAATATAAAGCCTCGCAGAGACGTATGGATGATACAAGGTCCAAAGACAAGTTGATTTACGACAATGGAGATATTCAAGCTCTTGTAGATGAGCTTAGGCAAGAGTTGAATTATCAGAAGGACCTTAATGCCAATCTTCAGATACAACTTCAGAAGACACAAGAAGCAAATTCTGAACTAATTCTTGCTGTCCGTGATCTAGATGAGATGTTGGAACAGAAAAACCAAGAAATTACTAGCCTACCGAACAAATCAACGACCTCTGATGATGCTGAAAAGTTTCCAGATGTTATCTCCAACTCCAAAAATGAAATGTCTGATGAAGACGATGAAGAGCAAAAAGCACTTGAGCAGCTGGTGAGAGAGCATACTGATGCCAAGGACACACATGTGCTAGAACAAAAAATCATGGACCTAGATGGAGAAATTGAGATCTACAGAAGAGATCGAGATGAGTTAGAGATGCAGATGGAGCAACTTGCGCTTGACTATGAGATACTGAAGCAAGAAAATCATGACATGTCTTGCAAACTGGAGCAAAGTGAGCTACAAGAACAATTGAAGATGCAGTATGAATGTTCTTCTTCATATGCTACTGTAGGTCAACTGGAAGCCCAGATTGACAGCTTGGAGAATGAGCTGAAGAAGCAATCTGAAGAATTCTCTGACTCTTTAGTCACCATTAGTGAACTCGAAGCTCAAGTGAGAAACTTGGAGGAGGAAATGGAAAAGCAAGCCCAAGAATTTGAAGCTGATCTGAATCTGCTTACTCGTGATAAAGTTGAACAGGAACAGAGAGCGATACGAGCTGAAGAAGCCCTGAGGAAGACAAGATGGCAAAATGCTAGCACAGCAGAGCGGCTTCAGGAGGAATTCAAACGGCTCACTGTCCAAATGTCATCCACTTTTGAGGCTAATGAAAAATTGGCAAGCAAAGCAATGAATGAAGCTAACGAATTCCGTTTAAAGAAAATGCATCTTGAAAACATGCTCCGGAAATTGTCTGAGGAGCTTCAGTCAACCAAAGACCATCATGGAGTAAGGGTTTTTGAGCTTTCCAGCCAAGTGAGTAAAATGTCAGGTGAAATAGAAAAGTTGCAGACAGAAATTGAAGAAAAATCTACGCAAATACAGAGACAAGAAGAGCTTGCCAAAGAAAATCACCTGTACTTGTCACAGAAAATTATAATCCTCGAAGCCGAAATTGAAAATCTTCTAACAGACAAGAAAATATCTTCTGATCATGAAGAACAGAAGAGCAGCCTGATGGCAGAGTTAGATAAGATGAGGACATCAATTAAAGAAATGGAATTGCTTGTAGAACAAGGTCACAATGAAAGAAGTGAACTGGAGACTAAGCTTGCATCAGTGAGAAAAGAAGCCGATGAGTCTCTTAAGGAATTAAACAATATGAGGTCTCTTAAGGATGAGAAGGACGCAATAGCTCGGAAACTGCAATCGGAAGTAGATAACCTTAAATCTAGGTGCAATGAAATGAAAAGGATGTTGTTTGAGGACGAGGTGGAGAAAGAAAAATTGAAAAAGCAGGTATCTCAATTGAAAGGTGATCTAAAGAAGAAAGAGGATGCATTGAATGGTTTAGATAAAAAGCTCAAGGATGCCAATAGTCTATTAGTTTTTTCTAATGGAACAAAAACAATATCAAAGAACAACAAATCCATGCCCGCATCCGCAGGCTCAAGAGAAGTTGCAAGTCTTAAAGAGAAGATAAAGTTGCTTGAGGTAAACATTTACCAGCATTTACTCTACCTGAATGTAGTTCTAACTTCAATATGAGTTGCTATCTGCATCTTCTGTTATATATTTTTTCTTTTATTATATACAAAGATTGTCTTTATAATATTACTAGGAAATAAACTGTGTATTTTTAAAAAACTCAGTGTGTTCCTTCATGCTCGAAACCTTGCATGAATTATTTTTTGAAGTAGTAACTGTTGTTAATTCTGTATAAATTTTTAATGACCAACAGGGTCAAATCAAGCGGAAGGAAAATGCACTGGAGAGCTCAACTAATTCATTTTTGGAGAAGGAGAGAGATCTTCAAGACAGAATAGAGGAGTTAGATAAAAGATTAGAAGAACTCAGTCAGAATGCAGAAAGGCTCTCTGAACAAGAGTCCCGAAAGGTCAGCTTCACGCCATCTAACTCGTTACGTAAGTTACTTTAGTAAATGTCAGCAGCAAGACAGTTTATTCTTCTCTTGAGAATTTATATATTGGTGCGCAAGGATAACACATTGAGCACACAAGTATTATTGTATGGTTATAGCTTAAGTACTGCACAAAATTAACTCGTTCAAGTATGAATTGATACTCATGTGATTTTAACACGTATTAAACTTTATGAAATAGCATTGTAAGTTTTTGGCTCATATATGATACAGGTAGTTGCAGAAGTTCTTAGTCCAGAAGAAGATGAAAGTTCCAATCAAATGTTGACAAGGAAGAGGTACAAGTTCTCATAATCTTAGTTCATCTTTGGCATAATGCATAAAGAAACAGTCAAACTTGACCTCAGCTAGTAGGTAAACACTTCAACTATGAGAGTTCACATCTAGATAACTCAACTAAACACTCCAACTCGTCCCCATTGTGTCTCGTGGACATCCTACGCTGATGTGGCACATAAATTTTGGAGGTGTCTGGATGATCATTTTGTAAGTTGGAGTATTCAACTGACACAGTGGAGACGAGTGATATGTCTAGATTTGCATACTCAAAGTTGGAGTGCTTACTTATCAGCTAAGGCCAAGTTTGAATGTCTGTTTATGTATTATGCCTTCATCTTCCTAGCGTTTTCTTTCAAATCCTGCTCGGATAGCTTGCCAGAAATATGAATGTGTCCTATCTTTATCGTTTTTCTTATTGGAATACCTTTGTACTTGCAGCATGGAAGCCTCAGCATCTAATACAAGACATCTCGAGGAATTGTCCAGCGAAGTTGAACTATTGAAGGAAAAGAACAATGTAATGGAAGATGAACTGATGGAAATGCAAGAGAGATATTCTGAATTAAGCCTCAAGTTTGCTGAGGTAGAAGGAGAAAGACAGCAGCTAGTAATGAAATTGCGTAACGCGAAAAAGAATCCATAAGACATTTCCAGCCTCCAGGGAGGTAATGAAACCAATTTCTTTTCTGCCAGAATATTAAATGTGAATTGTATCAACAAAAAAAATAAAAAAATAAATGTATATTGGTGAGGGAATTTTTCTTTTTTTCTCATTTTTTAAAAATAGTTTGTTTCTAGCATATAGTACTTGACTTTAGCCCTAGATATTATACAAGAATGTAAAGTAGTTTACCTCATAGGTTACTATGTCTCACTTACAAGTTGTGTAAGAGTATTTTCACTTGTTTCTGTGAGTATTGACTGGAAATGTCCTCTGTTTATCAAGAGTTCTTTTCTCTTTTTAGTTTCATATTTCATGGACAGAAATCTTTCATTCTTTGATATGTAAACAAATAAAATTTGTACTAGCTATTTGATCATTAAGAAGTTTATTGCGTAGACAGTCTACCCTAATACGAACATTAGTGGTTGCTTAAACGGATTGAATCCATGATCTATAGGTCACACGAATACAACTTACCAGAATAATGTAAATACAATAATGTTAGATGCTGCTTAAGCTTTCATAAGTAGAGTTATCTGATGCTTGTGCTGGTAGTAGGTAATTTGATGAAATAGTCAAGGTGCACACAGGTTGGTCTGAACAACACGGTTGTCAAAAGTGATTCACTATCCCAAAAGTTGGGAAATTCATTTATTATGAAATGGTTAGGTAATCTATCACATCAGTAAGATGTTATTCCAAATTTAGTGATTATAGAGTTGTACACTTCAACTTTAATCACAAGATTTACATCTAAACAACTCATTCCTCAAGGTACAAACTATAATTAACTTCTCTTTTCCCTGTTTCCAAGAACAAAGGGAAGATAGTGATTACAATTATTATTACTATTACATTAGAAAAAAGTGACTAGGAAGAAACTTATGTTAGTACTACTAAACTACTAATTAATAAGTACTAATCAAATTTTGTGATGGATTAGACCACAAACAGTGACAAGAGCCATAATTAATGATTGATCAACATGAGGTTCCACCACCAATGTTAATACATCATCTCCAAATAATACTCCTGAACTTGCTTGTTTTTGTTTTACCTGAAAATAAACACAAATTCACTAACACTAATAGTAAAATAACTTAACTCACCTCCTTTACAAATAATAGTTATCTTTTAGGTAATCTGACAGATTAATTACCTCAGCGACAAGTCGGCCATGTTGGTTCACAATCTTGATAGATTTTGTGGAAAGAATAATGTTATACCAACTTGCTTCAGAATTACATCCCAATATAACATTATAATAGTTCACATTATCTCCTCTAAGAACATTGTGAATTTTCTTCACTTGAAACCATGGCATTTCTTTACTAGTAACTCCATCATAACTCCATTTATAGCCATCCCAATGTCCAAATACCGGAACTTTCTGTGGAAAAAAATATTAATATATCAGTATCGTTAAAAATATAATTAAGTAAATAAACAGGTGAAATGGTACTTACCCTATTTCGAATAGAGAAGAGAACTTTGCCATTGGAATCCATAAGATGAACTTGTTTGCTACGTTTAATGTTGTAATTGTCAATTCTATAAACAATTTTTCCATTTGAGTCATAAACAGTACATCCATTTCCATGGTAGACTAGAGATTTCATCCACAAAGTGAATATTTCTCTTCTTTGACTCGCATAAAAGTTAGATGAAATCGAAGAAAAAGATGATGATGATGAAGAAGTTGTACTTAGATAATTTGACTTGTTTGGGTGAACTTTAGCCATTGAAATATTAATAGGCTTAATTTAGAGAAGGAGTTGGAAATATTTTGAGGTGAAAGAGGACACTAGAGCACAATATATATATATATATATATATATATATATATATATATATATA
>JAJOOR010015325.1:0-19229 GCA_036250505.1 Solanum acaule
AATTTTGTGTTTTTTTCTTCATTATTTTTAAAAAACCAAAAATGATATCGATTAAGTAGGAGTTTGAAGACACTGTATGTTTTATTTTTATGTCATATGTAAATGTATAAAATGTACAATGATGCATTATATAGTAGGAGATTTGAATCGAGAAGTAATTTTGATGATTTTTCGTAATAATATTGGATGTTTTTAATATTGATATTGCAAGTTATTTATTATAGAAAATTAGGTTGCAATTGAAAATTAGTTATCATATTTTTTTTGTTGAAAAAATAGGTTTTACTAGAGAATGGTTGTTGGAGCCTTAGTCGCCACTAAAAATCACTCATAACCTTTAGTGGCAATATTTTGGGATTTTGTGGCGAATTTATTGCCACTAAAAGTCAAGTTCTTTTGTAGTGAATCTTAGTTGGCAACGCTTAGGTGGAGGGATTAGTCCCATGTGGCTTGCCACTTCACTAAAATTTTGGGGTGTTAACTCTTGAGGGTATTTGTGGTCTCCTGGGATAACGGCGGGGGTATTTTTGATCCCAAAATGTAATGGAGGGTATAAATGGTCTATTTCGCATAGTTCAGGGGCAATTTTGACCCTTTTCCGTAAACAAAAAAATGTGATGACATAATATAGAAGCGGGAGCCCAACGTACATGATCGGGTAAATAATATTTAAAATAGGCTAATTATATTATATTTATATGTAGACTAAAGGATGACTTTTAATTTGTTTGTTGGGTCTATGATTTTGATTTGATATTAATAAAAAAACTATAGCCTATATGTGAGGAGACTGGATAGAAGTAATTTTCACTTCTTTAAAGATGATGTTCTCTTATTTGAAAGCTACTTCCACTAATTTCTCTTCTTTACATCAATAGCCCCTATGACTCCTTCAATTATATATTTTATATTATATATTATATAACAATATAAATGTTGACACCAAATTTTGGTCTGATATTTCTAAAGTTAATATTTTTTAAGTATTTTATTTTTTAAATAGTTCAAAGTACATGTTTTGCCATTTTAATGCAATTTGTTGATAATTATCCTTATTCTCAAATTATTAGGATTTTTATCAGTTAATTCTCTTTATATTATTTTGTCACAACAGATTGAATACGTCCAAATATTTGTTCATTTTTTATAAAATCATTATTTCTGTTAAATTGTATTTTTTACATGTCATTGGTTACGTTCGTTACATTTTTTAATATTCATTTTATCTGTTACATTTGTTAATATTTATTTTGATATTTTGCACAATCCAAAAATTCATTCTGATATAGATAATATTTCATACACAAATATTTTATTGACCGGTGATTTTGGCCCACCATTTTAAAATAATGATATTGTAGTTTTCAACTCCCTATATAAAGAATAATTTGTCTATTAGGTTAAGGTGGTGGCTAAGATTTAGGATAGGGTTTAATAATTTTCAAATTAAAAAAAGGGTCTTTTCACGGTTATTACTCTTTCCGGCCAGCCCACCGTCGGAGTACCATTTTCGACGAACCCACCACCACAAACACCCAAACCCTTTCCTCCTAACTCTCACAGTTTCCGTTCAATTCCATTTGGGCAAACTCACCCTTTTACCAGCGAGTTTCACCCATGAAACAAGCCACCAGAACTCCACCACTACCAGACCCCAAATTCTTCTTCTCCGACCAACCAAATCAGACCCACCTCCATAACCATCGCTGCTGCCAACAACTCAACACCACCAGACCCAAAACTACAAACAACCACCAGCGAGCTCGATGCTCGCCACCAACAAAACTCTAACAACTAAGGAGATCACCACCACTACCTACAACAATTTTCTTCACCTCTCTTTCGCTACCAAGCCACAATAAATGACCCTCATTTCTCTCCATTTTTCCGACCCCCAAACAGACCCCATTTTCCCTTTCTTCTTCGACCCAAATCCACTAGCAAATAGCCACCCAAAAACTCCACTATCTTCGATCTCTTGTTCCGGTGAAAAGCCACCATAAAACCCCAACCCAGAAACGATCAGACCATCAACAGCTCCACCGGCCAGCAGCTCAATGGAGAAACCATCTCCGGTGAAACCCCAAAACAACAACACCAACGACAGTTCCCTTCCCCTCTCCCTTTTGCTATTTTTGTCTTATTTTACAGGTGTCCTGTCTCAACCTTGACCATTCCGAAGCTGCGAACTTCGAACTCCGTTTTCGGCGGTGTTCCTCTATCTTAATTTTCAAATCTGGCCAGATTCCTAACTTCTCCGGTAAACTTGGTTCATTTATTTATTAGGGCTATATTTATTTAACATTTTTGTTAATATGGTCTATCATGTGTTATATTTGGGTTAATTTTTCTTAGTTTTATTTGATTTTACTCGTTTATTTTGGTAGTTTTTGCTTACTGTCATCATTCATAAGATTTAAAAGTTGCACTTTGTTTATTTTATTTATTAGCTTTTAGTTATTGAGGTTTTTGTCTTATTACTTATCAATTATTCTCTCCTTTTCTTATTCTTGTTTTTCTTATCGTTTTGGTTTCTTCTAAATGTTGTCAATGAAATATTACTTCCTATCCATTTTTGAATTGTTGTTAAGTTTGAATGTTGTAATGATTATAGTTGACTATTATTCTTGTATTGCCATTGTTTAATTGGTTTATTTTAATGTTAGGATTATTTGTGGGTTTGTTTTTCTTTTTTTGTTGATTCGTTGTTGATGTTTCTGTTCTTATTATTATTTTTTAATATTACTTGTTAGATTTATGACTATTATTCTTGTGGTTATTATTATTGATTATGTTGCCCGTTTTGTTAATTAGGACTGATATTAGCTATTTTGTGTTTTTTATTAATTTGTTCCTTTACAATTTGAAAAGGCCAATGAGAAAATCTCTCTATCGGTTTTGAAGGTCTCCCCATTTTAAAGACGGAAATTTAGTTAAGTTCATATATTTTGTTTGTTAAAATTGATCGATGAAAAAATTACCGTCGATTTTCAAGGCCTTCCATGTTAATAAGACGGGTTTTTATTTTTAAGTTATTCTTTGATTCATTTATTTTTATTCATGTTAATTTATTACTAACACTTTTACTCTTAGTCTTTACAGGTACGGGAGGTGCTTCCCATTGAAGTTATTCGAATTAGGTTCGAATTATACACTTATTCATTATTGTATATTATTGACGATAGATAAATTTAAGCCGATTCATATATTATTGTTTTATTATTTTACTTGTGTATATTGCATGTTTATTATACTTGCACAATATTTTATTTTTCTGCTCAATTTGAAAAAAATGAATTTAATCGTGACCCACATTTGTGAATTTCGAAGGATGCCTTACCCCTTCCATTTGAAATAACTTGAACCCCTTACCTATAATCTATTGGTTTCGTAGACATTTCTTTTATGTTAATTTGTTAATTGGTTTTCTAGTTTTTCTAAAATTAGGTGGCGACTTCTTTTTACCCATTTTACCCCCTTTTACCCTTTTTAAAATTCTTTTAATTTTTTTTTTAAAAATTGAACAACTATTTTTTGGTGAGTCACCGCGACGTTACGCCCTCTCAAGGGATGTCAACAAAATGGCGACTCTGCTGGGAATATAAAAGTTCTAACTATTATGGGTTCACTTTTTCAAATTGAGGAGACTATTCTTTTATTATTTTATTCATTATATCTTGTATATTTTGTTTATTATTTGCATACTGTACTTATTATTTGTTCATTATTTGTTGTACATTGTTGTTGCATTCATGACATTTTCGTCACCACGACATAAATGCAGTATATTAAAGAACGATTTTACAAAATCGCAGCCAAACTTTTTTATACTTAACCTTTTTCGAAATGATTGTCAATTTATTGGTTCGTCTTGTGTCCAATGTTTATCGTGAGTCTAGCCTAAGTTGTCCGTTTGGGTTCCCGATCTTTCAAAAGTCACTCTTGATCAGATAGTTTTAGAACATTCATAATCTCAATCCATTCTCGATTCAAGTTACAATCTATTGGAACTACGTTTGACCTAATTTCTGCTTCAACGGAATGCGTAGGCGCCATAAGGGCTCGGTCATGTTTCCCATAAGCTTTCCATTATTTCAAGGCAGAAACTGGGGCAAAACTTTTTGAGCAGGTTTCCAATTTTTTTACAAAGGAGATAGTTGTTACAAGATTAAATACCGGAGGTTGTTGAAACTGAAACAAGGGAAACATTTTTAAGGAATGCCCTTAAAAATTTCACCAAAGTTGTACTCAAACTTCAGATTTATGAGACATCATTCCGAGTTGGTTTGTATCTTTTGCATTAAATTTTGTATGTGATGTATATTCATTGTATATCTTTGATTTTATTTTCTTACATTCCATTAAAAAGGGATTGTTTTGTTTGACATTTTTTAAAGTTGGGTCGCCCTTCAATGTTACTAATTAATTTTTTTTTATTTTGTTACTTTTCTTTAATTAATAAAAAAGATTCTTTGTTAAATTTGGGTGGTCCGCCCTTCAATGTGACTCACTAATTTCTTCAATCTTGTGATGTTTTCTTTAAATAATAAAAAATATTTTTTGTTAAATTTGAGTTGCCCGCCTTTCAATGTGGTTCATTGGTTTTCATCCCCATATTTTTTCCTTTCAAAAATTCATTTGTTGTTCAAAGTATAGGTTTTATGACATATCTGAACGAACTACGCAAACCTGATTCTCATCAATGAGATACGTAGGCAGCCCTTCTAGGGTTCGGTATTCTTTATTCAAAAGATTTTTTATTTTTTATTTCTTTTAATGTTTCTATTTTGAAATCATTTTTGATTTGGTTGATGCCAACATAGTTCAAGTGTGCATATGAAAATAATTGTTGAAATGGAAATGATTGACTTTTTGTTAAGCCATGGATTCTTTTGGTAGCTCCCATTCATACTTTTGTTAGACTTGAAAATATTCTCTTGTATACATTCAAGATAAGAACAAAACCTGATTCATTTTTTCATGTGCATTATGTGGTCATTTTTGAGTTAAGTTCAATTGTGTTGCTTTGTTGATCTAGAACTTTGCTTGAAAGTTGTTGAGGCGAAATTTTGAGAATTGTTTGATTTGAAAAATGGTTGTAGGCCTTCTTTGACCCGTTTGAGCCTTTCAAAGCCAACCAAATGACATTAATTCTTAGTGTGTCTCACTTTGAGCCTGAATCCTATTCTTTGGATAACTACATTTTTAGCCTATACCCTTTCTAAGTGCTCATACGCACTATCCCTCTTTTGGCCTGACTTTCTTGAGCGTACTAAAGATGTGCAAGTTACAAAAGTAGCTTCAAAGTTCAAATTTGTCAAAGACAAAAGTTATCAAAGTCCCTGAAAGTTAAGAATACAAAAATGACTTCAAAAGAAAGAAGAAATAGTTGAAAATTCCTCATAAGTTCAAGCAAGCTAGGTTTCAACAAAAGAAGAAGATTACTCCAAACAATCAAGAGAAAATTCAAAAGATGATAAGAAGGGAAAAAATCTCAGACAAACAAAGCTCCAAAAGAAGTCAAAAAGTACAAAAGAAAACGGACAACAAAGAGGATCAAACACTAAAAGCGTACAAAACGTTGAAAGCACAAATTCAGTGCAATGCTCAAGAAAGAATTAAGTCACTTTTATCCCAAATGACTATCCTACCCATTTCTAAGCCTACGTTACAAGCTATTAACAAGCCCTACATGATTTCAGTTCAAATGTTTTCACATTAGTGAAGATTTACATAAAGGCCAAGTCTATGGTACCACAATTGCATGCGTTGATTTTTTTTTTTTAGTGTGAGTGGATTTTCTTAAGTGTCCCCAAATCAATACACTTTATATGTGTGCAAATTGAGACTTTCTTTATGGTGAGGGCACTTGAAACATGATATTAGGCCTAGTTCAAAGCCTTTGTTTGAAGCAAGATGAACAAATCTTGTCGTTATTTAAGTACATTTGAGGTACCACTTGAATCCATAGAAATTACCTCGAAGTCAATCACAGTTAAAAGAGAAATAATTGTGAGAAATTTTTGTACAATACTATTGTTGGCGCTAACCAAGTTAAAATATGTTTCATTGTTCATAAAATAAAATCAAGTTGAAACCCACTTTTCAATTTTGTCCATACCAACTTTGTGGACCTCATTGTTAATATTTGTCCAAACCAACTTTGTGGACTCTTTCATTGTTGATACTTATCCAAAGTAACTTTGTGTACTGTTTCATAGTTAAAATTATATTTTTGGGTTGTCATACTTTTCAAAATGACATATATTTATCTTTGGTTCGTCATACTTTTCAAATGACATCTTTTTATTTTTGGGTCGTCATATCCTTCAAAATGACATCTTTTTATTTTGGGTCATCATATCCTTCAAAATGACATCTTTTTAAATTTGGGTAGTCATACCTTTCAAAATGACACATTTTAAAGTTGATTTATTATCTTAGATTTTTTATTATTATTCTTTTAAAAAAAAGGTTTATCATGCCATTCAAAATGATGCTCTTTTTTAAATTGGGTTGTCATGTCGTTCAATATGACGCCTTTTATTTTGTCATTCCATTTCAAATTGACATTTATTTTTTATTCATGATGTTATTAAGTTTGAATTGTTGCATTGGTTAATACCTTGTTCATATGAGGCCATGTTTGCATAATTTATGTTGCATTTATGTTATAAGTGTTACTAACATTGTTATTGCAGATTTTGTGATACACCATTCATATTGAGTTCAAGGTTGGGTTGTCATCATCCTTCAAATAGCACGTTAAATTCAAGTTGGGTCGTCCGCCTTTCAAAGAGATACGTTGGATTGTCACCTTGTTCAAAGTGACATGTTATATTCAAGTTGGGTCGTCCGCCTTTCAAAGAGACACGTTGGGTTGTCACCTCGTTCAAAGTGACATGTTATATTCAAATTGGGTTATCCGCCTTTCAAAGAGACACGTTGGGTTGTCACCTCGCTCAAAGTGACATGTTATATTCAATGTTGGGTCGTCATCTCCCTTCAAATGGCATGTTAAGTTCAAGTTGGGTCGTCTGCCTTTCAAAGAGACACATTGGGTTGTCACCTCGTTCAATGTGACATGTTATATTCAAGTTGGGTCGTCCGCCTTTCAAAGAGACACGTTGGGTTTTCACCTCGTTCAATATGACATGTTATATTCAAGTTGGGTCGTCTGCCTTTCAAAGAGACACGTTGGGTTGTCACCTCGTTCAAAGTGACATATTAAGTTCAAGATTGGGTTGTCACCTCGTTCAAAGTGACATGTTATATTCAAGTTGGGTCGTTCGCCTTTCAAATAGACATGTTGGGTTGTCACCTCGTTCAAAATGACATGTTGTATTCAAGTTGGGTCGTCCGCCTTTTAAAGAGACACATTGGGTTGTCACCTCATTCAAAGTGACATGTTATATTCAAATTGGGTCGTCCGCCTTTCAAAAGACACTTTGGGTTGTCACTTCGTTCAAAGTGACAAGTAAAATTCAAATTTGGTCGTCTGCCTTTCAAGAGATAAATTGGGTCGTCATCTCCCTTCAAATGGCACGTTAAGTTCAAGTTGGGTCATCCGCCTTTCAAATAGACATGTTGGGTTGTCACCTCGTTCAAAGTGACATGTTATATTCAAGTTGAATCGTCCGCCTTTCAAAGAGACATGTTGGGTTGTCACCTCGTTCAAAGTGATATGTTATGTTCAAGTTGGGTCATCCTCCTTTCAAAGAAGTACACTACCTTCATTGTGCAATTTTCAAAGTAACATCGAAGGTATGTGAATGTTTTTCATTTTACGATCAATCCTTGCCTTTTGTTTATTATTTTCAGCCCATTGGCAGATGTAGAGTATTGTTCAAAATCTCTACTAACGTCTCATATTGTTTTGTTCAAAGTTTATCAAACCAAATTTTGGTTCGTTAACTTTGTTTGACCAGGATCTCTTTCATCGATCCTAATCAAGCAAAGGGGTAAGTTGTTGACACCAAATTTTAGTCTGATATTTTTAAAGTTTAAACATTTTAAGTATTTTATTTTTTAAATAGTTCAAAATACATGTTTTGCCATTTTAATGTAATTTGTTGACAATTATCCTTATTCTCAAAATATTAGAATTTTTATCGGTTAATTCTGTTTATATTATTTTGTCACAACCGGTTGAATACGTTCAAATATTTGTTCATTTTTATAAAATCATTATTTCTGTTAAATTGTATTTTTTACATGTCATTGGTTATTCGTTACATTTTTTAATATTCATTTTATCTGTTACATTTGTTAATATTCATTTTGATATTTTGCACAATCCAAAAATTCATTATAATATGGATAATGTTTCATACACAAATATTTTATTGACCGGTAATTTTGGCCCACCATTTTAAAATAATGGTATTGTAGTTTTCAACTCATATATAAAGAATAATTTGTCTAAGATTTAGGATAGGGTTTAATAATTTTCAAATTTTTAAAAAAGGGTCTCTTCACTGTTATTCTTCTTTCCGGCCAGCCCACCACCGGAGTACCATTTCCGACGAACCCACCACCACAAAGACCCTAACCTTTTCCTCCTCACTCTCACAGTTTCCGTTTAATTCCCTTTGGGCAAACTCACCCTTTTACCAGCGAGTTTTACCCATGAAACAAGCCACCAGAACTCCACCACTACCAGACCCCAAATTCTTCTTCTCCGACCAACCAAATCAGACCCACCTCCATAACCATCGCTGCTACCAACAACTCAACACCACCAGACCCAAAACTACAAACAACCACCAGCGAGCTCGATGCTCGCCACCAACAAAACTCTAGCAACCAAGGAGCTCACCACCACTATCTACAACAGTTTTCTTCACCTCTCTTTTCGCTACCAAACCACAATAAATGACCCCCATTTCTCTCCATTTTTTGACCCCCAAACAGACCCCATTTTCCCTTTCTTCTCCGACCCAAATCCACCAGCAAACAGCCACCCAAAAACCCCACTGTCTCTGGTCTCTTATTCTGGTGAAACACCACCATAAAACCCCAACCCAGAAACAACCAGACCATTAACAGCTCCACCGGCCAGCAGCTCAACGGAGAAACCATCTCCGGTGAAACCCCGAAACAACACCAACGCCAATTCCCTTCCCCTCTCCCCTTTGCGATTTTTGTCTTATTTTACAGGTGTTTTGTCTCAACCTTGACCATTCCGTAGCTGCGAACTTCAAACTCTATTTCCGACAGTGTTCCTCTGTCTCAATTTTCAAATCTGGCCAGATTCCTAATTTCTCCGGTAAATTTGGTTCATTTATTTATTAGGGCTATATTTATTTAACATTTTTGTTAATATGGTCTAGGTGTTATATTTGGGTTAATTTTTCTTTGTTTTATTTGTTTTTACTCGTTTATTTTGGTAGTTTTTGCTTACTGTCATCATTCATAAGATTTAAAAGTTGCACTTTGTTTATTTTATTTGTTAGCTTTTAGTTATTGAGATTTTTGTCTTATTACTTATCAATTATTCTCTCCTTTTCTTATTCTTGTTTTTCTTATCGTTTGGGTTTCTTCTAAATGTTGTCAATGAAATATTACTTTCTATCCATTTTTGAATTGTTGCTAAGTTTGAATGCTGTAATGATTATAGTTGACTATTATTCTTGTATTGCCATTGTTTAATTGGTTTATTTTAATGTTAGGATTATTTGTGGGTTTGTTTCATTTTTTGTTGATTCGTTGTTGATGTTTCTGTTCTTATTATTATTTTTCAATATTACTTGTTAGATTTATGGCTATTATTCTTGTGGTTATTATTATTGATTATGTTGCCCATTTTGTTTAGGACTGATATTAGCTATTTTGTGTTTTTTTATTAATTTGTTCTTTTACAATTTGAAATGGCCAATCAGAAAATCTCTTCGTCGGTTTTGAAGGCCTCCCCATTTTAAAGACGGAAATTTAGTTAAGTTCATATACTTTGTTTGTTAAAATTGGCCGATGAAGAAATTACCGTCGATTTTCAAGACCTTCTATGTTAATAAGACGGATTTTTTATTTTTAAGTTATTATTTGATTCATTTATTTTTATTCATGTTAATTTATTACTAACACTTTTACTAAGTGTCTTTACAGGTACCCGGAGGTGCTTCCCATTGAAGCTATTCAAATTAGGTTCGAATTATACTCTTATTCATTATTGTATATTATTGACGATAGGCAAATTTAGGCTGATTCATCTATTATTGTTTTATCATATTACTTGTGTATATTGCATGTTTATTATACTTGTACATTATTTTATTTTCCTCCTCAATTTGAAATAATGAATTCAGTCGTGACCCACATTTGTGGATTTCGAAGGATGCCTAACCCCTTCCCTTCGGAATAATTGAACCCCTTACCTAGAATTTATTGGTTTCGTAGATATTTCTTTTAAGTTAATTTGTTAATTGGTTTCCTAGTTTTCCTAAAATTAGGTAGCGACTCCTTTTTACCCATTTTACCCCCTTTTACCCTTTTTAAAATTCTTTTTTAAAAAATTGAACAACTATTTTTTGGTGAGTCACCCGACGTTGCGCCCTCTCAAGGGATGTCAACGATAAATAAAAAAATTCATATAAAGGACTCTCATAGTCCCATTTCCTCTATGAATTATAAAGAAATGCAATATGCATAATGGAATTAATCAAATGGAAACAATTTATGTAAATATACCCTTTGGCTGGCCAACTAATTTATCAAACATGTTGTATATATTGTGTAGAGATATGTGTAATATATGTATATTAGTAAATATCGTGTAAATTAATTTACTTATGCATAAGCAAATTTGGAATCATTATATTTTTTAATAAATAAAAAGGAGAAGAAACAATATTTACTAATATTATGCCTTTGGATTATCTTGCTAATAGATTTAGTTGTAAATATATTACTTGTGGTTGATTGGGTTGTTTTACGTACATTTTGTGGAAGCAAACACAATACACGATATAATGAAACGTTTCTCTGAATTTTAAAAGTAAAAACATTATTCCACAAAATGGAATATGACAGAAATATATTTTTGTGTTTTGGAATAAGTAATGGAAGTTCTCGATTGGAATATAAACTTAAAGAATTAGAAAAAAAGATACTCCAATGAACATAACTTTTTTAACTTCAATGTGACCATTAAGCTCGTGTCACATCAATTTTGATGTAAGATTTGGAGTTCCTAAGGGGCAATAGGATTAAAAAAAATTAGTACTTCTATAATAATAATGATAGCAATAATAATAATAATAATAATAATAATACTTAATTGATCATTTTCAAAGTGATGGACCATTAAAATCTTCAATTAGGAAAAACATTTCATAAGAATATCATCTAAATCTTGTCAAGAATCAATTAAAATAAATGCTTCGTCTCTTTAAGCTTAAGCAATGGCTTTTGAAGTAGACTTTGACGTTGTATGCATAGGTTTAGCTAAATAAAAGTAGCTTTTAATTTATCGGGCTTAAATGCCCTTTGAAGTGTTGAAAGTGAATTTGAAAAGATGTTCTAGACATTACGATCATCAAAAAAAGAAAAGAAAAAGAAGTGTTCAAATTGATGTAACAATTCAATCTCTTATTTTTAACTAAAATATTTTATTGTGAATATTACCGTATTTAACAAAACCAATCAACCAATACACATTAACACCTAATCTCATAACCACATACTTGGAAAGTTATTACGAGAAGTTAGGCCTCCAAAAGCATTACAAATGATTCTACGAATCAAGCCTCTATAACTACGAGCTTTCCTACTAGATTTTAACATATCTAGTCTTTCTATATTAATCTAGTTAATTCCTAGCTTTCAAGTATAGTAGACAATTTCCATAAAGTTGTTGACGCTAAAAATAAAGTAATTAATCATTTAAACATTTTAATTCTAATCCTTTAGTAAAAATTTATTTATTTAGTTTCTTTATGAGGTTTATTCCCTTTAATAATCCATAGAGAACATATAAAAACTGTTTATAAGATAAATTATATTAATCAACATGCTCCCACGTTCTAATATAATGCTAATTGATGAACGTTTTAATGCTAATAAATTTGTAAATTAGGAAAAAATCAACCAAACCTTCCTAGTTAAATCAATTCGATTTGTTATGAGTAATGACAAAATCAATTTAGAACATTATTTAATTCCACTAGGTTAGCAACTAATCATATATTATTACCGTAGTAACGAATTGTATTTAAGATAGAAAAAACATTACTAAAATTTAAATATACACTGACAATGATTCTTTTTATTTATTTTTAGTGCTAGAAAAGTTACAATCAACTAGTAATTTATTAAGGAAAGGCTAAATTATTAATTAGGAGGAGATTAGGTATTAAGATCCAACGTATTAGGAGATTCTCTTGAGATACTTTGTAGATCCTATTTCTTAATAAATCAATCTTATCCTCTAATTAATTGAATAATAAATAAATAAATTGGTCAATGTTTTGGTTTAAGACTTTTTATGTATTTTTTAATAAATAAAATTATGGTGATTCACGCGGAACATCTGGAAGAAAATGCTACCAAATGAAAGGAAAATGTAATTAAATATATTGTTTAATTAAATGTAGATATTTAAGATTAATAATATGTAGGAATATATTTTTGGAAAATGTTACACACATATGGTTAACAAATATTAAATACCTAGATACTTTCGTTAAATAGCAATTGCTCGAATATTAAAGTTAATTGGATTTAAGTGTGAAAATAAGATTACTTCCATATCTACGATAACACGTTTTTTGAAGTTAAAAAAGAAATCATGCTCATTTGAATTTGATTGTGAAATAGTAAAAATCATATAATTGGTTTTGCGTTCAATCTTTGATAGGTATTGAACTTAAAGAAAATATTAGCTAAAAAAATATATTCAGATACATATCAATGTAGTGATGCCACATATTTTCTTCCTCCATGTGATATCACGCACGCAAGAAGTGAAAGAATGATCCTATTGTCTTACTTTCTAAATAAGAATCCGAACGACTAAATACCCTTCTTCCTTTTGAAGCTTTTAAGTTTTCGATTAATTGGTGATTGATTTTTTTTTGCCTGTTCATGCATTTTAAATGGCGCGATTTATGTTGTTGCGTTACATTAACAATGTGATACGATTTTCAAAGACAATTATATCTTTAAAAATATTAATATATGTATTATAATCTCTTATATTATTAATACCACATAAGTTTATAGGTATAAGTTATACATAACATACTTAAAAAATAAAACCATAGTATGTATATTAAAAATACACGTGTTAATCGCTTCACGTGTTAATGGCTTCTACGAAATGAAAAAAAAAGCATCTCCCTTCCATACGTATGTACTTTATTTTCCTTTACGGCAACCACCAACAGACAAATTTGCTTTCGTTTCAAAGTTTCAAAGGCGTTTTGCATCATCACTAACCGCCAACACCTTGTTTTGGATGGTTTTTGTGACCTATTGTGAAATTCATGATTCGGTAACACCAAAATTTTTTTATTGTCTTCTTTTCAAACGCTCATTACGTACTGAGATAAAACTGTGGGCAGCTCTCCAATTGAGCTACACTCTATATAGTGGTTGAAGTAAGATTTTTATTCAGAAATTCAAAATATAAAAAAATAAATACGTGAAATTACAAGATAAAAAAATTTCTCACTTCCACATAGATCCGCCCTCGACTCTATATATAGGTTCATATGTGTAAAGAAAGTAATAACACCTACATTTAAAAAGAACAACGTTGTGGAAAAGGTTTAAAACATTTGATAAAAATAATGAAATTTCACGTAAAATTAGATAAAAAAATAAATATAAAATAATACTAGCATTCATTAAATTTTGCATGCACAGCCTGAGCCATACCTTAGGACCAAAAATTTAAAGGTGACATAATTATTAAGTAGTATTATTACAAGCAGAACCCAACTTCCTTCTTTAGTATTTTATTTATATTATAATTTATTTTCTCCCACGAATTTCAAAAAGGTTTATTCCAAAATTAATTTATCTCTAGCAATGTCATTAGCGAGAAGCATTAATTAAAAATTTTCTATACTAATTTGTAATTAATTTTTATTGAAAGTGTTCACATTTGTTTGTAACATTTTCTGGAAGTTTTTTAAGAGGTGAATTAGTAAATTATTTTCTTATTTATAATTCAAAAAAGAATTAACTAATATAAAACGGAGAGAATAATTTTTTCTTTCTTAAATCTTGTTGAGTGTACATGTTCTCACAAATTTTATTAATATGGACTAGAGGAAGCATGCTTATTTTAACAAATCAGAAAACATTTTATTACTTTTTTTCCATACTATTTTTAGTACTAATTAAATAACTATAGAAAATAGCAGTAGTTAAATTTTAAAATATTACTAATAAAATTTTTTATTTAGTAAAATAACATAGTGCCACCCTCAAATATGCCCTGCAGAGCGTGATCTGAATTTAGTCGGAGCTTCAATGTGGATTTCAAACACCGGGTGGGAAAAAAAAAACAAATATGAAACGGATGAAAAAGTAATTACTTTTATGTGTGTAATTTCTGAAAATTGACATTATTGTTGTCGGTTGCACCAACTACAAGACCAATTGTAGTACTATTATTTTATGCAAACAAAGTTACTCCATTTACCTAACAGTCGTTTGATAATCACCTACAAAAAAAAATAAAACTATTTTTTATAAATAAAATGACATTTATATTAACAAAATCAATAGTAGGAGTAATAATAATGTCTTCGATATGACTCAGTTGATTTAAAAAATGATTATCCACGTAAATAACACGGAATCAATCTTCTTCAATACCTTCTGAGTAGATTCAAAAACTTACCTTCTTCAATACCTGCTGAGTAGATTCAAAAACTTACCTAGAACACACAAGTGCTCACCACCCGAATAATTTTATAACCGTAATTAAAAAGTACTAAGGATACCCATTAATGTAATTTCACTCGAAATGGCCACGTCACTGGCTAAGAACCCTATCCACTACACCTCTCCTAAAAACACAGAGAGAGAGTTTAAGTTTACTATGTAAGAGAGTCAAAAAAGTCTTTATCCTAAAGTTTCCGAATCAACTCTTCTGACATTCTTCAAACTCTTCTTCTTATTCTTTCCCTTTTTTTTTCTCTCATTTCAAACAAATACATACAAGTAGAAGAAAAAAAAAAATTACTCGCCAGTCGTCCGGCGACTTCTCCGATCAATTTCTCGGTGACGGTACAAAAGTTATATATTCATTCAGTTTCTGGAGAGTTTTGTTACGGTGTTGAACTCGTGTATATAGAAATGGATTTGATAGAAGGTGTAGGGGAGAGTTCGTCACCGCCGAGGAGTTTTGGGAGCTGTGCAGTGTATGATATTAAAAACGATGTGTATAACCGTCTTGTAGAGACTGGAAATGCTGAGGCCGTTACTAATCCGGAGCTGCTTCGTGAACAGTTGGATTCTCACTTTGCTCGCTTGCCTGCTAGGTTGAACCTTCTACATAATTAATAGTTTCCTTTACTTTGTTCAGTCAATGTGCGATTTCTTAAGCTGAATTTTGTGCTCAATTCCATTTTTATTGGAAAAATATTTCATCCCCTTAGATTATGAGTTGAGAATTAGTTTTTTTTTTTTTTTTTTTGCAGTAGTTTCTGTATCTTTCTCTATTTTTTGGGACAGAATGGGGATTGTGTGGTGATTCAACAAACCATTATAATTAGGTTTTGTGAAGTGTGAATAATTGGGCTATTTATGATAATTGATTAAAGAAGTCAATGGAATTAGCTCTATTTTTTTTTCTACAAAAGCTAAATGCTGGTGGTGATTTATTAAAGTTAACTTGATTAGGAAAGTCAGATTATAGCAAATGTTTAAACTAGCCCTAAGGTTTTGGTTTCAATGTCAAAAGTAGTCAACACTTGCGATTTTTCATTCGGCTGGGGAACCAAGTATGATATTTAACAGTATCTTTGATGCTTCAGTTATGGGTTGGATATTAATGTGGATAAAGCGGAAGATGTGTTGTTGCATCAGAAGATTCTTGTTAGAGCAAAAGAACCCGATAACCGGCCTGTTTATCATGTCCGATTTCTAGAGGTACCAACTCCATTCATCGCATAGCTGCAAGTTCATTATCACTTTGATGCTATCTGATATTGCTGGTGGATCCTGTGCTGTTTAAGTATATACTGTAATTTTCCTTCATGCTGTAGTTGCTTTGGTAGCTTTAAAATGCCCGCGTTTATCATTGTTGGTTTCTTTTTTGCATGCAGCAGTGGATCTCTCTTTTACTGATTTGATTGCTTTATGTGATGTTTCGGATGGTGAATTATTGTTGATATGCCACCATCTGATTTAACTGTCTGTTATTTGATATTCCTATAAACCTTTTAGATCAATTTCTTTTTGAAATGGTAAGCATCCCCCAAGATCATTTTTCTTATTGATTTGTTCATTTCATTTGATAGTTATGTAATATCATTGTTTTTTTTTTGGCTGGATTCTCCATTATTTGGTTATCAACCATTATATATTCATCTCCATTTTATGGGTTTAGTGGTTTTTACAACTCTTTGGTCTGCTTTCTTCACCAATTAAAGGAGACATTCCTTTACTGCTGAATCTTTCCTTTAGTACTTCGCTATATAGTTGATTTCATCCAATATAAGGGATATATAAGGATACAGCTAAGTCATTGTTCATATGCCATCTGAATTAGGAATTTATTAGTGAAATAATATGACAAGATTGTAGTTATGTCATATTGGATGTGTATCGCAGGCGGATTCTTGCCCTTTGTAGATTAAATTGTGTTTCATTGAATTGATTATTTCTATCTTGCAAACTTTATACTCTTAATAGGAGTGATAAATTTCCTCTAGAGATTGGTTTCTTGTTTGATGTAATCACTATTGATTATAACCTGATGCTTGTTTTTCATTTTGTGTTTCTTGACAGAATTATTGGACTAGATTCGATGATGCAGAGGGTCAGGATGATTTCAATGATTTTCCGACTTCAAAGGCAGGTGGCAGCTTAAGTGATGAAGAGATAAGGTGACTTTTATAAGTTTGACAACTTTTACCTGGCAACTTTTTTTGACTAGGAACTTAGTTTTACCTAATGGGTTAGACTAATATGCTTTACTTTGCTTTCATCTGCCTACGCGCTGCTGCCTTACTAAATACAGGAAGGGTATGAATGACTTTGAAACTTGCTCTAAGCTTGAGGACCTAAATTTGGATGTTAGAAAGAATTTTAATGACAAAGAAGAAATTCTAGCAGAAGATTCTAGCCGAAGGTAGTTTTGGGGCAAACTTTTGTGATAGTTTCTCCTCTATATTTGTTTCCTTTCTTTTTTGTTTTTTATATTAAAATTTACTTCTTAAAGTATCAAAGCATCTAGAAAACCAGAGTATAATGCAATATTACTAAATTTTGTTCTGAATATGGAAGTTTCTCTGAAAATTTTAGGTCTAAAATTTGTTTAACTTGAACTATGTTATTTGTAGTATTTCCAATTACTACATGTAAGCTAGAGCAAGTTTTCATTTATTGAATACTTCTGCATCCAAAATTATGTGAATGAGAAAATCGCAGTCAAAGGATTGAGAAATAATTGAGAAAATCACGGTCAAAGGATTGCGAAATAATTGAGACAATTGCAACAAAAGAAATATGAATGTGATATTCAAAAAATGAATTACGCTACAAAGAGGGAGAATTACTCCCTCTAGTGTGAAAGATCAAAGGTAAACCAAGCATTTAAAAGTTGAAGCAAGTTTGTAATTCCAAAATCACTTGTAGAATGTTATTGTTAGTCAAAACCTCTTTGCTGATAAAGCATGCAAGTAAACCATCTACTTTTGTCGCCCACAATTTTCATCTCCTGTTTGGTTAAAAACTTGCCTGGAAACTAGATTCATCAGCATGACAGTTCAGGTTTCCACCATTCTGCTATCCATTTTCATTCAACTGGTAATTTGTTTAACTCATTTATCATGATCATGAAGTTGTCTCTATTTGTGGGATGGAATATTTAAGCCATAGAAAGCAGATTGCAAGTATCCTGCAATATATTCAGTAGTTGACCACCATTAGTTGTACTGCAGGCATGACGTTTCACGTATTCTAGTCCATGAAGTTATCTTTTCCACCATTGACAAACCCAAACTTCTTAGTCAGGTAACTATAAGAGGGTACATATGCTTAGAATACTTAATTGAAGCTCTGCTTAGTTTATTGCTTGCTCTTTGATTTTTTTTTGTGTGTGCATTCTATCTGTGTATGCTGTAAGTGGAATACTGAAGGGAGAGATACTTATAGAAGGCTTTGTAGCATGTTAGTTCTATTAACCAACTACTATTGATAGCTGATAGACCTGTGTAAGAAATTACCAAAGCAAGTTGAGTTACATAAAATTCTATAAGACATTTTTGCTGGATTCTCCTCTTGTTTTAATTCTCATCCATTATATGTGTATCCATATCTATGGCTTGTGTAGCGACAAACCTTTGTGCTTTCTCCTTCACCAATTAAGGAAACAAAGCTTCATGTTTGGAAATATAATTAAGTAAAGGAAGTGTGTCCTCTCTAATATTTTAAGATTTCGGATGAGATGATCACATACTTCAAGATGGTATCAGAGTTATGGTCCTCATGTCATGTTATCCATATTTATGCTAACTAGGCCTTGGTGTGCGGAGTGCTGGGGTAGTTAGATTGTCCCACATTGGTTGAGGAATAGGCTGTTGTTTTCTTATGTTGTCTTGGACAATCCTCACCTCATGAGCTAACTTTGTGTATGAGTTAGGCCACACAGTTCAACACTTCGCCACTGAATCTTTCATTAATATCATTAAATTTGTAATTTGATTTTAATATATAGTCACAGACGTTCAATCATACCTGATTTCTGTTTCTTTGGGTAAAATATTACAGAACTCTTCCAAAAATTCATCTTGTATTTGTTTTTCATATTTTTATCTTCATGCTAAAAGTCTTCTTTGAATGCCTACATCCTGGCGGTTTTGCATAATGTTATGTTGAGATCGATGGTTATAATTCTTTTCCTTGGAATTGTATTCATTTGGTTATAATTCTTTTTCCTTGGTTAATGTGATGTCGTGTTCTTTAACTGACTGCTTCCTATTCTAGCTCTCTGCTTTACTTTCTGACATAGGGCTTAATATCCGAGAAGCTCATGTTTTCTCAACAACTGATGG
>JAJOOR010015326.1:0-11143 GCA_036250505.1 Solanum acaule
CAGAAAAATCATGTAATATGGGAGGGCTAAATTTATGAGTTTGAACAGAAACCAACAATTATAGTTTGAATCATATTTCTGCCTTTTTCTAAAAAAAAATATATTGATATCAACTGGCTTATTCAAATTTGAGGATGCTATTTGATCTCAATGCATTGTATGAGGGGTCCACATAGCATCCTCTAATTTGAGAAAGCCATGTTATCAGGATGCAAAGTCCAGAAATTTTACAAAAAAATACTTTAAGAAGTGTACAGAAAGTTGGAAAAGGAGGGTTGGGTAAGTACACATACCGTACGAATTTCACCACCAAGGCCAATTTCCCCAATGAATGCAATGCCCACAGGAAGAGGGAATTCCAAAAAACTGAAAAGGACACGACACACATGCTTACAAACATCTACATACTTGACAAGAAATATAAAAACAATTACAAGAAGTATGACAAATGCAGAAATCCACTAGTCTATTTCACTCTCAAGATTGATATCACCCTTGTGGCGTAAAAGAAGGTTCCAATTCATGTTAAAGAAGGATAACCTAAATTTGACTGTTTATACTGAAAACCAGCACTATTATCAACTTCAGCAAAGCCATGCACAAATCTGTTTGTTTTACTTTAATAGGGGCTAGGGGATTGGTCGTGTGGTTCACATTGTTTTGCTTACAGCTAGGCAAATGTATCTTCCAATTCAAGACAAAGCAATTTCATGTCATCAAGAAAAACTGCATGATTTTTTCTTCTTTTCCATTTCTGTTCATTCACTTCCCTCTTTGTCTTTTACATAGTAAGATATTAATGTACAGAAAACATCCACTAATATCAGGTATTCCTTAGTAATTAATGTGACACTATTTAGCTCAACATGGAGTTTAAGCTGTCTATTTGACTTCTATGTTATACAAGAAGTAAAACAAATTAATACTTTCAAAGTTAGTTACAGGAAAAACACCCCATCAAATTATATGTTTGATTAATTGAAAGAATTTTGATCTTTCAAAAATTGTGGAAGTTGTGTAAAATAATAATACAAATTGAGACAAAGAACTATGTAGGTGGTCGACCTGAGCAGACAGATGACTAGTATATATGAAAAGAATACCTGCTGCAAATTGCTGCTGCTACTGCAAGATCACCAGCAGTCTCTGACAGGCTAACACCACTGACAACATTGAGAAAAACGCCCTATAATCAAATTAAACAGGAACTATATCAAAGATCTAAATAATATATCAGATTGTAACAGAAAATAGAAAGTATACACTGAGAAACCAAATATATATATAACGGAAGACCAAATCAAAGAATACCAGATAAGACATCCTACGGAGAAATCTGTCTATGTAAAAGTGAATACATTACATTAAAAATTGCCAAATGCTTTAGTATATGTTAATGGTGCTCCTAATAGCCATGTCTTTTTAAGTTGGTAAGGTTTTTCGAAATCAAATAGATCAAAATACCAATTCATTTGCATGAATGATCTCTCTTCTATTATGAAAACCTGGCCATTATGTTGCCAAGAAAGATCCAGAGTCATGTGAAAGCCAGTTGATGGAAATTAACAAAAAACTTTAAAATCCAACTATCAAAGGGATCACAACGAAGGTAAAACAAGAACAAACTAAGATTTAGAGTGCTTAAGTCATTTACCATAGAAGACTTTATGGGGTTACTGTAATCCACACAATCTAAAAGTCATATGCAGCACATAGAGAAGGAGCCATAAAAGGAAGAAAGTATTGGGGAAAGGTTCATTAGAATCATTACATTCTCTTGCAGCTTGAGACCAGCTTGCTTTATAAGAACCTGAATACAGCAGTAAAGAAAACGTTATTTGCAAACTTCAGCATATCTGATCCAAAATACTAGCCCATGGCATCTGAATTATTCAGTTTCAGGAAACGAAAAGGACATATCAACAATTTCCAAGAATATTAACTGGTTTCTGTACAGTAATAAAGAACCAGTTAATTTGCAATCTTCAGCATATCTGATTCCAAAGAAGTAGCCCATGGATTCTGAATCATTCAGTTTCAGGAAAAGGACAAGGGAATATCAACGATTTTCAAGAATTGGCATGTGGGCCACAAGTTTCAGCACATGTAATTTCCTTGCAAAATTTCTTTACGAGTTCATTTAAACTTTGGAAGGAGTAATCACTCACTGAAATTATCATCTCAGCTCTGCCAGCTTGAACACCATTTACTTGTCTTGAGACAGATGAACCAGCAACACACAATGCCTACACGGATATAGACTTTCTTCAAACGATAAAAGAATGTATGAGAAAATATTACATTAGAAGAGCAGAATCTTATAAGGCCTCATGGCCATTGACTTGGAAAAAAAACATTAGAAGCGCAGATTCATGTGGCCATAACTAGAGAGATACTTGCTTAAATCACAAGCTCTTCCTTCCCCTCATTGGTACACCTGTGCAGTTATCATAGCTTTTGGAGAAAATGTAGAGAAGATGTTGCACAAGGAAATATCACTACACCATTTTTGTTTCCAGGACCTGATTCTAGCTCCATTGCTCACTTGACTTTGATGTTTGTCATAGAAATTCCACCCCCACCACCCCAATATCTTTGTCATACCCCTCCAATTCCACTCATATCTTTGTTATACCCCTTCATAGTCCTACCCCATAAGGAATGGTAATTTAATCAGTCCTTCATTGTCCTTGGGTTCCATATTTGTCTATGATGAACCTTCTTCACAACCCGTGGTTCCACTTGAGCATAAACCTAAAGACTTGAGAATTGAGAAGAGACTAAGTCACATGTTAATTGCTACACTAGGTTGGCACTCTGCACTCGGCAGATTTATACAAAAATGATAATTACAAGAACAATAACTAATAAATGTGATTATCAGGACTCTGGTGTAATATGCAGGATGTATATTGGAAAGATAGCATGACAGACTTTATCAGCTAACTACTGGAGTAATCTCTGATAAGGGAGAACCGTCCTTTCTGTTTTTGCACAAGGAGACCTTCTATTCTGTAATTACCAGAACTAGCTTAGTGCTTGGCAGCTTACATCAAGAGATACCCAAAAACAAATTATTGCATAAAGACATACCTGAATTTCAATAAGAAAGGCTCGCGATCCATCCATAATTACAGTAACAGCTAATCCAGCCAGAAACTCAGAATCCGACTGCTGTTCACTTAGAAACATTTCACTTGGGTTTGAAACAGCCTGCAAGCCTGATTGTGACATTTCAAACACTCCAAGCTGCAAGCAGAACATGTCAGAGCATACAATAGACAAAAAATACATTAAAAAAATAATTCAGGAAGTCACTAGGGATGGTCCAAATATTCAGTATGATATTTCACAGATAATCACAACTAGTCCTGAGATGAGATCCTACAAAGAGAATAGCATAATCCATACTAAAGGGGTTTGAGAAATCCTTTGACAATTTTACTCTATATTAAGTCAGGCCTCTTTTGTCCTTCAAATTAACTTTTGGAAAATCTTCAACCATGAGAAAGTGATAACCTTTCTCAATTAGGATATGCTGACCAGATAAGAAGGACAACCTTCTACTAAACTTGAAACTAACTGATTCATGCAATGCATAGATCTTCCTTTTATGTTGCCCCTTATCTCCCCATCAAACAATGAAAAAGAAGCTTTGTCTCAAGTCCCATGAACATCTAAAATCATATAGAGCATTTCAACAAAAGGAAAGAACAAGAAAAATGAGCAGAAGCATCTGAATACCTCATCTGTGGATCCAAATCGATTCTTCACTGAACGAAGTAAACGATGAGATGAACACTTCTCTCCCTGCAATTTTCAATGGGTGACCCGAGCATTGATGAGAAGCAGATATGGCATAATCAAAAGCAAGAATAAGAACCTCCTAAAGGAAGGAAAAACAATAGAGAAAATTCTTCTACGAAGGATGTGTAGTGCTCTGTCTTGCAAGAGCGGACTCCAGACACATTAAATTCTAAATGCAACCAAAAGAAAATATGCATAAACATAACTTATTATCTCTATTAAGTAAAAAAGGGCATGCAAACGAGCCAATGAAGCCACAAATTATAAAGGACACACCCAAATGTTCATGGACTCTGAATAAATTAACCAAGCATTCTACACTTGATCACTAAAAAAAATAGGCACTTTACCATACAACATTACTAGCATGAGCACATGGTTTCATCTTCAGTGTCAAAACTCAAAAGCCATATCAAAATCTCTTTATTCTCTTTAAAAGATAAATCCAAGCTAGAAAAAAACATGTGTATACAGCAAATAACATCAAAGTATGAGAAGATGCTGCTCAAATCTGAAATTCAGAAGGTACCAACTTCCATATAGAGAACAACATCAACTATGTGTTCCAAGACGCGAGGACCAGCTATTTCTCCAGATTTAGTCACATGTCCAATCTGAAATTTCCCAAGTTTAGTATCAGATCAACAGATAAATAACTGGCAAAGAATAGAGGAAGATTTCTATAAACCTATCAATGGATTCTGGCTGCTGACAGCATATCATCAAGTCAGAAAACAAATTCTAGTTGTGCATAGGTTCATAACACATAGCAAAAATTTATCCATCGAAGAGAAAAAAGAGTATATCCTCTGATAAGGTAATCAAAATGATACCTCTCAAATAAAGGTGAAACTCCTCTTATTATTTTTACCTCTGTCATAAAAAATACTATATAAAAATATTGAGATAATTTAATTTACTTTTGCGAAGGAGGAGAGGACGAGAGGGTAATTAAAGAAAGCCACCTAACGTGACAAAAAAGACAAACAACCTTAAATTAAGTTACAGCAATAAATATCATCAACCAGATGTCTTAAGTTAAAGCACAGTGTTCAATTGTCCATCCTCACCAGAAACACGGGGATATTGGTCTTCTTGGCAAACCGCAGCAATACTTCTGTGCATTCTTTTACCTGTCATGAATGAATCAGCGTTAAGTAAGATGACTGAACACCATAGTGAGAAGCAACTTAATGGTTGTCCATCTCATTAGTTTAAAAAACAGGTAAACAAAGCTTTATCAAGACATCCTTTAGAGGCAGATTCTTTTCTGAAAACTCTGTTAGCACAGCTGCCTTGAGACAAAGGATTTATTTATAGGAAGCTTCTTCACATGATAGCTTTCAATAACAAATGAATGTAGATCTACCCTCCCATTCAAATGGATAAAAAGCTTGGATGAACTCTCAGCAAACCTCTCACTATTACAAAATATAGCACAAAACAGTGAACATGTGATAATAAAAAAGGTAGTACAAAACAGTGAACCTGCGATAGACCACCTGCACTTCCAGTTACTCCTCTCAGATATACTGTCTGGATGGAATCAATTACCAAAGCTCGCAGTGAGAGAGTTTGGGTCTTTTCCAAAATATCCTGAAGAAAGACGGCAACATGGAATAAAACATAAACTCATCAGATTTATTCACTCTAAGCATCTGTTAAGCAATTATCTCATTCTGCAACCTTCAAGTAATCCAGGTTAATTGTTGAACAAATATGCAAAAGGACCTAGCCTTTACAAGAGAAACGAAGCACACAAACTAATACAAAGCTATCTTTCATCATTGACATAGATAAACAGCCTATCTTTCATTAAATGATCATTTTTATAGCTTGCATGTTTAAAGATTATAAAGATAAAAATATTGATATTCCCATCCTTCCTTCACTTATAGACTCCTTGAGTGAGATGCAATTTCGGCAAAACATTGGTCACATCTAAAAATATCATAAGTTGGTTCAAAAAATAAAATCGAAGTACACTAGAAAGATATTTTGGTAAAAACATGCTAGGCAATATACCACTAACTTTATGTTCTAGGGTCGGCAAAATCAGCTCGTCTCCAACTAAACAAAGACTACAAACATTTTACACCTAGTTAATTATGTGATGAAGTACTGAGGACAACTACTAAGTTCAAGCTTTTTGATTATTACAAACCTATAAGGTGAAGTGCTTGCATGGTATAACAAGCCAATTTAAGATTACTAGTCAACTATCAATTCGAACAACTACTTAAAAAGGTCAAGCATGCCAAAAATAAAATTGACATTCATAATTATTGAATGATATAAAGGGGTTAACCTCAACATCTGTACTTGCATATAAAAATAGTTCATCTGTCCCGATTCTCATCCGATCAGCTCTGTTACCAATTTGCTCAATACTCTGCCATGCAGATGACTCAAGACAGTAAGATTCCAATATTTTTCATGAGCATAAAATTGTATACAAGACTTATTTAAACAAGAAAGCTAGGATATAAATTTGGAAAATTTACAAGCCATCAACATTTTCCCAAATTTTGTTTCGTGTATTACAAGGCCAAAAGACTAGTATCTGCACTCAAAAAGAGTGTCCTCCCTCAAATTTACTGAACTTGAAATCATGTAGTTTTTTTTATATAATTGCTATTCCCATTCCCTTTTCCAGATAAATCAATCACTTCTCCTTCATGAACTCATGCCCTTGGTCTAAATTTCAGTTTAGTAGATGCAATATATCAAAAGCTTAAAGAAGAATAATGGCACTGCCCAATTAAGAATGATAAGCGCCCACCTCTTCCCCAGACACATAGAGAACTGGTGCTGGTCCCCCCATATCACACCCCTCTGCAACTATGGCTGCAATCTTGCAATAGAGAGTAAGATAGTTAAAGTGAATGGAGAATAATAGATAACTCCAAATAATATGACCTAAAACGAATAACTTAAGTCGCACACAGCATCATACCTGTAACAGTAATGTGCTCTTACCAACACCCGGATCACCTCCAATTAAAACTAAGCAACCTGCAACATAGAAAGGTGAAAAAATGAATTGGTCCTTGTTGAGAAGGTAGAGACCAACTTACCTATTAAAGAAAAAGGTAAAGACCAAATAGCTCTCAATAAGTCAAAGTCAAAATGCTCCACGAAAGCAATGGGAACATTTAAATAGTGAGAAGCAGAGACTAAAGGCAACCTAGAGAGTGACTGCACATTTAGCAGCATTTATTTATCTGCAGGCATAGATTTAAAGTCGGTTGATGCTCCTAATCCATCTGTGGTACAGTTCAAGGTGTAGCCTATTATAGTGCTCACCATAACAAATACAGGTAAAAAAGAATTACAGAATGCAACAACTCTGGAAGCTTTCTTTTTTAATTTGCAGGTGGATAACTAAGTCTTTTATATAGAATATACTCGGGCTTCTAGCAAAATTGCAAGGTTAAAGTGAACGCTGTAGTAACCCAATTTCATTAATAACAGAGTAGCAAGCTGACTACATTACTTTAGTTATTGCTGGAATTCTTACAGAATAGTATAGACACTTGTGTCCATAAATTCATGCCTCATGGACCATTAATAACAGAGTAGCAAGACAAAATGAACTTCATGTAAAAGCAGGGTCTGAACATGGCAGTACCTGGCACAAGACCACCACCAAGTACTCTTCCCACTTCAGCTCCAAAAAGGCCAGACCTATAACAAGACCATTAATTCAGAGTGTTCATTGACATTTATCAATGATCTCCCTATATTATATATGAGCCTTAAATGGACAAAAGAACTCATCCAATGATATGAACTTAGAAAGATGCAGTATCATTCATTTTTACATTATTAAATTCAGTGTTCCACTAGAATCAAATTGATTTACGACAGTCCACCGGGTCCTACAGTCTTGTCAAAAATTCACCTAATCTAAACATTCACTCCTTCTAGAAGCTAGAAAACTTGGTAGATATTCCAACTAAAACATAGACAGGATTAGTATAGAAATAAACTAGAAAGCCAAAATATTAACATCATATGCATAATACATAGACAAACTCAAATTCAAGTTGGTACAAACTGTCACTTCACTTACAGAGGGATTCGCCAATTCGATTGATTAATCCCCTTATTCACATCCGTCAATTTCGTGGGCATAGCTCTAACAGACTGATGTGGCAGCCACGACCTTGTCACATTCTCTAAAACCTCAAACCCACTCGTGAGATGCTCTACCCCTTCAGAAAACCGCTTCATAGTATTCACCCCATTACACTGCTTACATATCCCCCACCACTGTCCATCATCATACCCACAATCAGAACACACCCACACTGTTTTACTCTTCCCTTTCCCCTTCTTCTTGTTCCCATTCCCTGTAACCTCATAAACCCTACCCTTTGAACCCAAAACATTGGAGTAATTTGCACTCGATTTAGACTCCCTTTGCGAAACATTTTCACCACTAGGGTTTTCTCTAGCTGCTGAAGGAGCGGTCCAGCCTTGTACTGCGTCGTCGGTGAGAGCTGTGGACTCGTTAGGGAAGTGTTTCCGGCGAGTGAAGTGGAACTGGCGAGAGTTGCATATGATAGTGAAACGGAGAGATGAAAAGGGGTTTGATGGAGGGAGATTGAGCAAGTGTTTTTGGAAACGGAGAGCTCTTAGTGCTTGCATGTTTGGTACTTGCATTTACAGAGAAAATGGAGGATTCCGGGGGTTTTATAGGCGCAAATTTTGAACAGAGCACTCCCACTGACTGATAAACGGCGGGAACGGAAACTCGCTCTTATTAGCTTTTTGGTAACCTTTTTTTTCATCTTCCGGTTTTTAATATTGTATTGACCCCACTAAATTCAAATTATGTATCCATTTGTTGGAACAAAACAAATGATTTTTTTTTTCATTTTTGAGTCTCGAATTCAAAAACTTTTGTCGGGCATGACTAATAAATATAATAAAAATAATAATATATTCAACATAATTTCAGAAATTGAATCCATAATTTAACGACTAATGAATGAAGAACTTATGATTCATATTTTATAGAATAGTAAATTTTTCGTTTGATAATAAATTGGTACTTATCTCTCATAATTTATTTGAAATACATATATAATATCAAACAAATATAGTTTAAGATGCTATACGTCTACTTAGGAGTTAGGACATACTATGTTGAAGTTCAACCATCTACAAATTAAGTAAAACTTAAGGATATATGATTCTATTTATTTATTTTTGAAACTTAGTACAATTAAAATCTTCAATTGAAGATTAGGCGATGTAACTAAAATATTTGGCATGATATGTTTTTTTTTTAAATAATTGCATGAATTTAAAACTCCGTTACCAACAAAAAAGGAAATTAATATAAAATCTAAATTATATTCCCTTAATGGATTATAACAAAAGTTCATATTTTTTTTTCATCAAACGATGCATTCATCGACATTAAATGTAACATCAAAAAATTATAATTGTATCTCTTTGTTAAAAAGAAAGGCTTCACTAAAAACTACTCAACTAAGCGTTTAAGCATTTAAAGTAAAAAAAATATGGAAAACACAATTTGTAATTAGAAAAGATGTTCGAATTTTAAAAAAGAAGAACAAATGAAATTCAAGACAACATTTTTTTAATATTCAATTTAATCTATCGTTCGCTAATAGTTAAAATGGTAAATAAAATCATCCATCTAAGAAGAATTAATCTAAATAGTCACCTATTTAAATGTTTAAATTAAAAATATCAGTATATAATTTATATATATTGACTAAAAATAAGTAAATAGTGAACCATTATACATGTTTAGATATGTCTCTCTAAAACATTTTTTCTATTTTCACAAAATAGAGTTTAGGCAGGATATATTGGAGGAAAGGCTTAAAATAGTCCATTATCTTTGAGTTTAGACTCAAAATAGTCCTATTTCTTTTTAGTGGAGCATTAATAGTCCTGATTTTTTAATAAAGTGGTGTATTTTTAGTCTTCATCCTAATCACAGTTAGTTTTTTTAACTGACCAGTGGGTTATGCACGTGCTTCTCATATGATTCCCTCCAAACTTAAAAGCCTCTTGCTATTGCAATGTTGTTTGGGCTTTCTCCTTTTGAAACATTAGCCTTCTTTCTTAGTTTTTCCCCTCTTTTTTTCTTCTCAGAATCAAAACATTATGGCTGTCACCACCTTCACTGAGGAGAAGACTTCTCCACTTCCACCCAAAAGAATATTCAAGGCCTCCATTGTTGATTCTCATAACTTGATCCCAAAGTTGATGCCACAAGCTATTAAAAGCATTGAAGTTCAAGGTGATGGAGCTGCTGGAAGCATCAAGACCATCAATTTCCCTGACGGTACAATCATCATATCACTCTTCTATTTTTGTGCAATTGCTTAGTAGACAATATTTCTGAAGACAATGACAACTCTTATTTTTGGGTGTGTAGGTAGAAATTTTAAGTCCATAAAGTATCGCGTTGATGAGCTTAACGAGGAGGCATACATATATAAGTACCCATTGATCGAAGGTGATGGATTGGTAGACAACCTTGAGAAGATAACTTATGACGTGAAGTTTGAGCAGTCAGCAGACGGTGGTTCTATCTCTAAAATACCAAAAAATAAAGAGCAATAGCTGCAACACAACACTAATAAGTGCAGCATAGTAGCAACATCAGAATAAAACAGAACTATAACATCATTTTAAAGTTCAAAACACTTGAAAATGCATAAAAATAACTCCAAAAGTACAGTATATTGGCAACACCTACAGATTTAGAACAATACAACACTTGAGAACAACAACACTTGAAAATGAAACAGAGGAACACCACATGAGAATGCAATATAGCTGCAGCATCATATCCACCAACAATCTGATAGCAATATAGTAGCACCAAAAAGGAGATATCAACACCTGAAAAATGCATAGATAAGCACTTGGATAAGGCTAAACTACCATTAACATTGAACACATATTAGCACTCAAATAAGCTAAATTACCAGTGATTCATTTTAACTTTGTGTTTGTTGAGAGTATATCCAATCAGAATCTATATCAACTACTTCTTCTCGTCCAACTGTTTTTTCTTGTCCAGCTCCTTCTTGTCTAGTTTTTTCTTGTCCCGCTTCTTCATGTCCTCTTCTAACCTGAATCATAAATTCACATATAAATTGTGTTAGTTTAAGATTATCCAATAAGAAACCAATTATGATATAGTTAAGATATAGTAGTACAGGTAGTTTTTGACGAACTGAAGTAGTCTCTTGTGACACAACATTATATTTGCAAGTTTTTTTGTTATGACCAGGCTTGTTGCATGTACTGCAGTCTAGAGATTGTTGCTTTCTTTTCATCT
>JAJOOR010015328.1:0-12464 GCA_036250505.1 Solanum acaule
ATTTTTAATATATGTCCATGAACAATCTTTCCCATTACTAAAGCTTCCAGGCTGGCCAATGCACTTACTACGCTAGCAAAACATGACTTATTTGGTTTAAACCCCTGCCGGACCATGCAAATGAAGAGATTCACTGCCTCTTCTGCATCACCACTCTGACTGTACCTCGAGATCATTGTACTCCAAGAAACTTCATTTCTTTCTGGCATCTCATCAAAGACACGACGAGCTTCTACCAATTCTCCCATCTGAACATACATGTCAAGAATCGCTGTCCACGAAACGACATCTTTACTCTGCATCCTATCAAAAATTGACCTAGCTGAAACAGTATCATTTAGTCTCAAGTTAAATGTGATCAAAGAATTCGAAACTGACAAGTTATGTTCATAGCCAATCTTAACAATCAAACCCAACACAGACATTCCCAAATTAAAATCACCCAACTCTCCACATGCTCTAATAATAATGGAAGTAAAAGTGACAGCATTAGGCATAACTCCAGATTGAAGCATCTCGAGAAACAGCTTCATTGCTTTAAAACTTAACCCATTTTGAACAAGCCCACTGATAACTGCCGTCCACGAAAACAGATTCTGAAATGGGTTTTTCTCAAAGTACAAAATTGCCTCTTCAACTTTTCCAGGCCTCAACAACCCCGAAATTATAGCAGTCCAAGAAACTTCATTTCTCTTAGGCATTTCCTCAAACAGTCTACGAGCTTCGTCCAGCTTTCCCCATTCAAGATTAGCAGTAATAAGACAATTATGTACAACTAAGTTGAATCCATCAAACTCCTTCAGCATCTGATTAATTTCATTTGGTTTTCCGGATTTAAGATACATAATAAGCAACTTAATGGCAATGTGTTTCTGTGATGAAACCCCTTTTTTAATTAACTGTCCATGAAAAATGGTCCCTTGGACTATTAATCTCTCTTCTGTGAAGTCATTCAAAATAGAGACGATCTTGTGTACATTATCTTTCAAGTTTGCTCTTGAGTTGGATAAAACAGACTTCATAACACCTCTCATGCTGAAAAAGTTAGGGCTATCTTCTTGTTCCTACTGACGTTTTTCAAATTATACCCACAACAAAAAGAAAGAACAAAATTACACACAACTAACAAAAAGAATAGGAGGACAAACACTGAACAAAAAGAACAGAAGGTTTATCAAAGAACTAATACATTGAACAATAAAAATTGAGAGTACCTAGCCTAGGACATGTTGAGCGTGTGTGTACATAGCCTTAATTATACAGAAGAAAGTGCAGCAGCAGACTTAATCTTGGACTACATTGGCAGGAGCCGCGCGAACGCAGGCCCCCTCAGCAACAAATTATGACGTAGGCTCGACCACTTGGGCCGACCTTAGGCGGGCGCCCCTTCAAAGTGCAATGAAGGTCACCAACCTAGGCCATGGGCCTTCTTGATCGCCCATTGACCCCGTCCAGGTAAGTATGTTTCAAGGATGTTCCCTCCTTTGTTTTTATAGCACTCCAGCACCTTGCCTGCCATTGTTTCTGCCGATGTGGGATAAAGCTCACATACACTTTTTCACATCCCTTATAATCTTCCGTATGAAACGAAACATCTTTCCTTTTCTTTTTGTATTCTCTTTATAAACCGCAAATTCAGCAGTAGTTTATGAAATACGAGTATATAACTTTTTCAAATTTGCCAAAATGTTTGAGATTTACAGAAGTTTTCAAGAGGAAGGATCTCCATTTTCCATTAGTCCTACCTTTTCTTTGAGTGGTGAAGGTCACGATTTACAGCCAAGTACTAACTACTGAATCAGAACCCAGAATCACTTCGTCCAACTGTATAATTCGTTTCTTCTTTTATTTAAATCCTATGCTATTAATCACAATTTTATGAAAATGCAGCAGGACGAACTCCAGGCAAAGCACATATTTGAATTAGTGACCAAAGATGAAAATTTTAAATTCTGCGTCATCCATTTTTGCACATAACTATGTATAGTGCCAAATTCAAACACATAGAGCCACGGTATAGCAGCGAGCATGGTCATCATAAATCAAAGATTCTAAGAATTTCATCATGAAAAAGGAATATTCTTCTTATTGACGAGAAAGGCTAAATACAATACCCAACAATTTCAGCAACAACCCATGTGAATAAATCTTTGTTGATTTATGGTAATGAGTAATGGAAGACACTACAGCACAAACGATTAGACTGCAATACTCTCAAACCAAATATTTTGAGGAATAGAGAGTAACCCACCAGCACCTGATGGGCAGCCATGAGTTCAGTAAGACACAAATGATGATTTACAAAGTTAATTGATTAACAGCAGACGAGGATAATCAGAACTGCAGTCCAGCACTCACAACTCTCCATTGGCGGTGGGGAGTAACTAAGCATCCTCCAGTTGATATTTGTATTTGAAATGCTATTACCAACTCCCAAAAATCAATGTCCTTGTGGTAACTTGAGTTTTGGGAGATAATTGAACCTACTGCCAAGAGGCAGTAACTCAGCATTCAGACCCGAATAAGTCAAATGGCATAGGTAACAAAGTCTCTCTACATAACGAAGTCTTGCTAAGCTTCACAAGTATGTCACTGGCGGAGCCGACATTTTCCAGTTCCAGCACAAACTGAACACTCATCTGCTTTCCCGGCAATATGACTTAGGCAATGATTGATCCTATCATTCACAACATCCTGTAATAACAATCTTCAAGAATTAGAATTTTAACCTACAAACTTTCTATAGAAGAATTTCAATGAGAAAACATTTAGCTGTTTTTAAATCAACCTTCTAGGATTAAAATTTCAACCAAACAACTTTATTAAGGAAGGATGTCAATGCCAAAACCTCTGACCATCACAGTCTCTCCGTGAAACAAAAGTTTGCTAGTTACTTGAGCAATAAGAGTGTTGGGATTAAAATGGGATGCTGTAAGGCCATTGTCACAAAAGAAACTCAGATTGAACAAAGCATTCAGTATAAAAGAATTCTAATACAAGTGCCAGTGCCAATAGCCTAGGAAAGAAAAGGCAACTGCAAACCAATTAAAATAACAAAAGCCCTAGTTAGGCAAGGACTGCTATAAGGCCAGTGTCTTAGGAAAGAGGGGAGTTTGAGCAATTATAAGGGCAAGCGTTTGAATGCAAACTATGGAGTAGGAATAAACTAAGGTTTCACTATTGTTGGATTCCATATGTAAATGAAAAGAATAAATAGTGAGAAAGTAAAGCAAGCAAAAAAAAGAGTCTTACAACAAGTAATTCATGAAGGCCAAGAGGTGCTGTGATGAGATATGATACTCCTGGATGCTCCTTTGCAGCTTCAGCTGTTAAAGAAGGGATATCCTGAAAAGGGAAAGATCAAAGCCTTTTCACCAAGGTCCTTGGCTTTAACTCTGATATCAGGTCAAAACCTAGCACTATACATCATCGGCAAATTCTACGTCAGCTAGCAGAACTTAAGAATTCAGACTACATAAAACGAAAGATACCTGGTTCCAATGTCGTCCAGGAGAAAGGAAAAAGGGGCTCACAATAACTCGACGTGCTCCTTGTTGAACGCATAAACTAAATGCGTCTCTGATAGATGGTTCTGCTAGCTCCTAAATGTCATAAAAGATATACAGAGCAAAATGAAAGTTCTAACTTTTTGAGAGGATTAAAAGAAAGGACAATAGAGATATTAACATCCAAACATTAGGATTTTCTTACTCCTAGCACATTCTTAGTCCTATCGCCACTTCCCAACCACCCACCCCACCCCCCCCTAAAGGGATCCCTTTATCCTATCAATCTTTGTTTTATTTTGCCAGATTTTCTCATGAGATATTTTAAGATGATTTCTCATACGCAAATTTGATATCATTTCTATTGTTTCTTTTCTGAAAAGGTATGCTTTTGTTTTCTTTCCTTTGCTTTTGCTCTTTAACATCCAAACATACTGCAAGACTTCTCATTTTTTACCCTTATGCACTGCAGTTTTCTTTCCTTGACAGTATTCTAATCCCAAACAGAGTGCAAAAACAAAGATAAACAGATAAGGAATCAAGAATGAAACAACAAATCATACAGCAAGCTCTACAACAAAAATCATACAAAGAAGGGGATAAAACATTCATACCATGTGTGCAGGCTCCACAATCGGGTATTTGGTTCTCTCTCTAAACATTGCTACAAATTCATCTGACATTTATCATCAAAACTACAACTATAAGCAAAACTCATGACAAATCAGCAACAAAATTGGAAAAAAAAAATGAAGGGTGCCAGAAACTAACTTAGCATGAGATTGGACTCTTTTCTACGGGACCCATGATCCACAATTATCACTCCATCGCCTTCTTCTATCCCATTCAACCCCTCCCTACTTGAAGTGGCCATACGATACCTCTGAGGTAAATATCTGGATTTTGAAGGACCCTTGTGCAATTTTACAAATTCAGGAACTGCAATTCCTGGTTTTCTAGCTGGGTATGTACTCGTTGAGCTTTCATCATTTCAACAACACATAAAACATCAATTTAATCATACGAACTTCCAGTTAAATATGCCTTATGAAATACTAATCAAGAATTAAACTTCTATGATAATTACAACATGAAGAATCTGGAGAACACAAGAACTATAAATTACCTCCTCAAACTGAGATGAGAGTGTAAAGACAACGAATCCATTCACCTTCTCCCAATACCGCTTCGGTTATTCTTCCATTTTCAACTGAATCAGTAAACCTTGATTGTTACAGCCCAAACATAGTAGGAGAAAGTATGAAAGCCCATTTTTGAATGGCGTAACGGGTCACAAGGCCCACATATCTTTTCTTTTTTTCTTGAAATTGAATGTCATAATTCGAGGCTGTACATTAATTGAAAGAATTTCTATATAAAGTTTTAAATTGTTTAATTATGCAACATGACATGTGCACTGTATATGACAGATAAAAAATAGAATTGAATCAAATTTTAGAATTAAAGTGAGCTACTTGTAGTTTGACTAATATGACAACTAGTGATTAATTACGAGTTTTAGGCTAAAATCATCCTTCAGGTATACCTAAACTTAGAGTACATCCTTATGGTATAATTGTGGGGAAAAAAAACATCCTTTAATTATCCCAAAACATGCATAAAACATCCTTTATGTTAAGTTAAAAAACTAATAAAAACAAATACATGTGATAGGCACATGACTTCCCCTAAATCTCCATATACTGTAGATTGATTTCTTCATCTTCATGAACAATAACACACAAGAAGTTGGGACTCTTCTTTCATGCTTTTGTGTAGAAAAATGATCTGCTCCAATTGTCCCACTTTCAATCTAACCTTCAGCAAAGCTTTGCTAACCGAGGGTTGGAATTGACTATTCATATGACTGATCATTGCACTCAAATTTTTGAAAGAAACTAATAGCACTCGATAATTTAGAAGATGCACAGTCGTTGGCAATTCTGGAGAGCTCTTGAGACACAATCTAGAGAGAAAATTATTAATGATGATGCAGTTATATGAGACAATAAGGCTAATGTTAATAAGAAATACACCAAGCATGTTTGCCTAAAGAGAGATTTTTTCTTGGTTGTGCAAGGTGCCACTAGAAATATGATTTCTCAGTGGTCGATAAGGTGCTTATAATTAAAAGTGTCATCTATAGAAACTTTAATGCAATGATAAAAGAAATTTTGGAATCTCTGTTCCTACGTATTGTTTCTTGTTTTTCAACCTACAAAATCTGATGATTTTGAATGTGAAAAAGATATTTAGTTTGAGAAATAACAAAAATAATACAATATTGATAAAATCAAATCTTTTTCAATGGCTATTTCTTTTGCCCCAGCTTCAATTCTTATGTTGAAAAAGAACTTGTATGGTTGCTTAAGTTTAAAAGAACAAGAAGTCATGTTTCTAGAAGACACAAGCCCTGTTGAATATAGAAAACAAATCAGAATTCGTCAACTGCCTATTTCCTAAATACGAGCCAATTTGAAATTGGTTGACCTGTGATTGATCAAGTACTAGACAAGTTTTCTGGTTATGTTGCAATTTCACCCAAACAAGCATATGAGTTCCATATTATAATTCTGAACTGTCAGTGTTGAAAACATCTCCTCTTATTTCATCCTTGCAGTCGTCCACAATGAAATTAACTCATGTACTAACTTGTAGTGTTAAGTCTCATAAACAAATTTGCGTTTTACATTCGAGAACTATTTACTTTCTTATCCATATCCATAAAGCATCTTCATCAGTTTGTTACCAAAAAACGCTTCAAGAACTATGGTTTCAAACATTAACAGTCACCATCACCATACAACAGTTTTTACCTTTCCATAAAACAACTTAGTGATGGTTAATGCTGTTTAATTCTATTAGATCTTACTCAGTTCAATATTACACTACTAATTTTTTAGACAATCAAATCAATGCAAGTTATGTGAAATGCCTATTTTCTTCAGAAATGCTTCTGTTCTTGCCTACACCTCCTCTCCTTTATTTTCTTTTGCAGGATACGTCTTCCCTCTGTTTTTTAAGTTGGTTGGATGTATGGTGACTGTAAAATTTTATTTGGACTTTGAAAAATGGATAAAAATTCTGGGGTTTTACAGCAAAGGTTGAAGATATACATAGGCAGATATAAAGACCCACATGAATAGATAGGAGAAGAATGAATTAAAATTAATCAAGTAAGATAAACTTACCCTCTTAATCCGTCACTGCCGCAGTGAGTTTTAATGTGTACTCCCTCTGATGAGATATGTGAAGAAGTAGTTAGTTAAAAGTCATTAAACTGATGAAGGGTAGATTAGTCTTTGTGTATTGTTTAGTTGTAACAAACTATGCTCAGTCAGTTACAAAATGTGGTCTATAAATACCACTTCCATTACATGTATTCCTTAGCCTTTTGAGCTCAATCAATGAGAAGTTTTCAAAAGGAGCAGTTACTGCTTAGTGTTAATTCTGAGTTGTTTAGTTTTAGTTCATGGTATCAGAGCTATACACAGTGATTACTGTGAGAGGCAATCGATTTGGAATCACTAAATCAATTGTGCAGATACATCAAATTGACAGTTCTTTAGCTGAACTGAGTAGAGATCGAAAAGCAATTGAGGATTGATTCTCTTCCGCAACAAGTATTCATCAACATTTCGTTCAGAGATGGATAATGCAAGAGTAGAAGTAGATCCAATTCAAGGTTTCAACAATGGCAGTAATGGAGAACATGTAGGTGCATCAACTGCTCTACCTAGTTTTATGACTAGCCAAGGTATTGACTTCAATCATCCTCTGTTTCTTAGCCCATCAGATGTAAATGGAGTCAACCTTCTTTCGTTTCAATTACTTGGTGTTGAAAACTACACTATATGGAGTAGATCAATCACACTAGCTTTGTTAGGTCGAAATAAACTAGGTCTGATTGATGGATCATGTAACAAAGAAGTTTTTGGTGAAGAACTGTGGGGTCAATGGGAAAGAGTGAATGCCATCGTCTTAACATGGCTAATGAATTCAGTGTCAAAAGGTTTGCTTAGTGGAATTGCATTTGCATCCACTGCTATACAGGTCTGGAATGATTTGAAAGAGAGATTTGATAGAGTAGATGGTTCTAGAACCTACAGTCTTCATAAGGATATTGCTTCATTGCAGCAGGGTACTATGTCTGTTTCTGAGTATTACACTAAACTCAAAACCTTGTGGGATGAGTTTGAGATGGTAGTACCCACACCTTGTTGTAACTGTACTAAATCAAAGTAATTTGTCATTCATCTAAATAGACAAAAGTTGTATCAGTTCTTAATGGGGTTAAATAAATCATATCATCAGGCTAGAAGTCAAATTCTAATGATGAATCCCTTGCCTACTGTGAATCATGCTTATGCTATGATAATTGGAGATGAAAGTCAAAGAACTGTAGTATCACACATTAGCAACATGCGACTGAATTCTATTAGTCTAGATTCTGTGGCTATGTACTCGAAGGTAGGTGCTACATCAGGAGTAAGTCAGAGATTTAAGAAAAATTCCTTCCTGGTATGTGAGGTCTGCAAATGTAAAGGTCACAGTAAGGAGACTTGTTATAGAGTAGTTGGTTATCCAGCTGATTTCAAGTCCAAAAGAAAGGTTCAAGGTTCTTCTTCAGAAGTCAACAACACTAGGCAATATCAGTCAAGTCAGGCTCATTTTCCGTATGGTTTGAACACCAATATTTGTGCACCAGAGTGGAATAGGAAACCTGACAGCTTGCAGACTGATCATGAAGTGATGGAAAGTGCAAATCATTCTAAGACACTAAGTCAAGCTGAAATGAATGCCAAACAGTTATTGAAGGGCTGCACATTCACAAAGGAGCAGTATGATCACATTCTTAGAGGACTTCAGCAACAGTCAGACAATAACACTAGCACAGCTGAGTACAACCATAGCAGTTCTGCTCACACTGCAGGTAAAGCCTTGTTTGTATCTGAGAATAACAAAGTATGGATTGTTGATACTGGAGCAACGAATCACATGGTTTCTCATCTAGATATGTTCATAAAAGGCACTGTGTCCAAGTTAGCTGTTCCTAAGATGGTATCTCTGCCTAATGGAAACACTACTCAAGTCACTCATGTTGGATCTTGTGCTTTGTCTGATAAGAGCATTATCTCTAATGTATTCTACCTGCCTGAATTCAAGTAGAACTTGATGTCTGTAAGTAAACTGACAAAGGAGCTAGATTGCTCAGTCACCTTCTTCCCTAACTTCTATATTTTTCAGGATCTTTACAGTGGAAAGGTGAAGGAAGTTGGTAGGGAAGCAGGATGCTTGTATACTCAAAGTCATGATAAAAGTGAAAAGGAGATTGTCTTGGCAGTAAATCGAGTTCCCTTCAATATGAAGTTGTGGCATCAAAGACTAGGGCATGTGTCCTCTGTAGTACTTTTCAAAATCTTTGATATGATAATCAAAGCATGTGTAAAGTGTCCAAATGTTTAGTCTGTCCATATGCAAAACAGACCAGACTCATGTTTCCTTCTAGTAGCATCAAAAGTTGTAATTGTTTTGACTTGATTCATGTTGATCTATGGGGTCCTTATAATACTCCTACTTTTGATGGAAACAAATATTTTCTTACAATAGTTGATGACTTTTCTAGAATGACTTGGCTCTTCCTACTCAAACACAAGTATGATGTATGCGTATCCTTGAAAATATTTCTACAGTATGTCAAAACTCAGTTTGAAAAACAGGTTAAAGTGATCAGAAGTGATAATGGCACTGAGTTTGTGAATTCAGTATGTACTACTATGTTCAAGGAATTGGGAATTATTCATCAAAGGTCTTGTCCTTATACACCTCAGCAAAATGGAGTGGCTGAAAGAAAACATAGACATTTATTAGAGGTCTCAAGGGCATTAAGGTTTCAGGGAAAAATTCCATTAAAATTCTGGGGGCATTGTGTACTTGCTGCTGCATATCTCATCAACAGAGTCCCAAGTAGTGTTATTAACTATCAAACTCCTTATGAAAGATTGTATGGATGTAAGCCTATGTTGTCACACTTAAGAACTATTGGTTGTTTATGCTTTGCCAAGAAACTAGTTGAGAATGATAAATTAATGCCAAAGTCTAAGTCAGCAGTCCACATGGGGTACTCAGAAATACAGAAGGGGTACATATTGTTTGATCTTACTACTAATACATTATTTGTCAGCAGGGATGTGTTATTTAGAGAAGATATATTCCCTTTCTCACAAGACAGGTTATATGACAAACAACCTATGTTTAAAGACTGCCTATTAGACTCCACTGAGCTGTTACAACACTCACCCGCGGTAGTTCCCACACCTACACAGGGTGAAGTTTCTAATGAGTTGCCAAGTGCTGAGTCTACTACTTCATTATTTGTTAACAATTCAGAAGCAGGGATCATTGTGGTGTTAGTCTATGTGGATGACATGCTGATCACTGGCAGCAGTTTGGAGTTAATAGAAAATACAAAGCATTAACTACAACAGGCCTTTAAGATGAAAGACCTAGGTGAACTAAAATACTTCCTAGGTATTGAGTTCACTAGGTCAGCAGAGGGTATATTGATGCATCAAAGGAAGTATATCCTAGAACTTATAGCTGAGGTTGGCATGTCAGCAGCCAAGCCTGCAGGGACTTCTATTGATGTTAATGTTAAACTAACATCAAGACAATATGATGATCATATGAAAGTCAAAGAAGCCTCCGAGGACCCTCTAGTAGATCAGAAAGCATATCAAAAGTTAATTGGAAAACTCTTGTATCTTAATGTTGACACCCAATTTTGACCGACCTTTAGCAATTTTGAAAAATGCTATCCGATTAAATATGCATTTTAAAACAATTTTGAGTTCTAAAAATTTAGTTGATTTTGTCTAAAAATTATATATTTAGTATGCATGAAACTCGAAATAATTCAAATGTTTTAAAATTTAAGTAATTTTAATTATAATATTTGGTAGTATTTTAATTGAATAGCATTTCTTCAATTTTCCTCAAAATCATTTAAATGTTAGCCTATTTTATTCCTTTAAATTCTAGCCTATTCAATTTCAATCATAGCCACCCTTTAATGTCAATTCTAGCCCTTTGTTTCGATTATAGCCATTTGTCTATTCCAATTCTAGCCATCTTAATTTAATCCAAATCATGAAATCTTTAATCCCGACCGTCGATCTCATCCTTTAAATCTCAGCCTCACGCCTCAACATAAATCAATGGATGAGATTAAATCCCTCACTACTTTCCTAATTCTACTCTGAAAAAGACTAACCCTAACATTCATTTTTCACTCTTCCTCTGCCCTCTATCCAACAGCCGCCTCCCTCAGCTCTCCTCTCCATTTTTTCCGGTGAAACTCATCACCACCTGCTGGTGGCAGCCGTCCCCCTCTCTCTCCCTCGCCTCTTCTCCTTTCCTCCTTTCTCCACCAGCAGCAGCAGCAGCGAGACTGCTGCTCTTCGTCTCTTCTCTTCTTTTTCCAGCGAAAGCAGCAGCAACAGCCAGCGGCCAGCAGCTCCTCCAGCGAGCAGTTCCGACAACCAGCAGCCAGCAGCTCCTCCAGCGAGCAGGCTCCTCTGACCGGCAGCAGCAGCGAGCAGTTCCGACAACTAGCAGCCCCAACCTGCAGCCGAAGCAGCAGCTCCAGTAGCTGCGATCAAGAACAGCAAGCCACCAGCAAACAACGAAAGCCAGCTCCGACCCCAGTAAATGCCGCTCCGGCCAGCGAACAAGCGAGCTCCGGCAAAGTTTCCGAAAGTTTCAAGCTAGTCAAAAGACGGATCTTTAACAGATCCGTCCGGGTATATTTTCTTTAAAATTATTACATCATATTTTGGCAACTTTGTTCTCTTTTTCATTTACAAGTTGACTATGCATGCTCTGTGTATGTGAAAATCATTTCGGTCTCAAATTAATTATTCTCTGTTATTTCCTGATCTTACTCATTGTTCTATTTTTTTTTAATTTGTGTGTTGCTAAAATATTATTCATTTCGTTTCATTACTTAAGAGTATCAATATATCTCTATGCGACCTGCTTCTCTATAGTTGTTAATATATGTTGGATTGCTAATTATTAGGATTGTTTGTTCTTGATTTAATATGATGATTTGGAAAGATAGCTGATTGTTTTCCTAGCTAAATTTCGGTCCGACTTCAAAACGTTAAAATTAGATTGCATAATTCGTGACTTGCCCCCTAATTTATTCAATGTAGTATTTAGAATTTGTTTAAATTGTTTGCATATGACGAGTCTTAAGTTAATTAGTAAAGCATATAATTTGGTCCCAAATTTTTATGCCTTTCCTTAGATATCTATTGATTCATGTCAATTCGTAATTAATATGGTGACTGCCCTTAATTATTTGCTCTTAGCATAGTTAGAATTTAAGCTAATTCTTACTTGTTGACTTTTGAAAAAAAATAATAATAATAATTTTCTTTACCAGTTTGTTAAATATTTTGTTGATTCTATATTTCATTAATTGTAAAATCATGGCTGCCCGTAAATTGGAACTTGACAGAAATAGAAACTCCGATTGATTCCTTTTACCTTTAATTGACAGATTTCTTACTTGTTTATATATGGTAAAAAAAAAAAAACATTTTAAAATCTGATTTTGGGCTTCCTTCTTAACAAGGAAAATATATGTTAGTGAATATTTTCTCACCTTATTTAAGCTTAACCAGATTTCTTAGTTGTTGATATTTTGGTAAAAAGAATAAATAAATATGAAATTGATTTTATACTCCTTTCGTTTAAGGAAAGCATGTTATAATTGGCTCCTAAATTATTCCTTTCCCTTATTATTGTGCCCTCTCACTTAGTATATAAACGAGGCATCCTCTCATTATTTTGGAGGCAGACTATCTTTGGCTCACATACTAAAATACTAAGAAAATATACATTACTCTCTACTTAAAAGAAAGATTCCGGTGAACGTTCTAAGAGCCTCTC
>JAJOOR010015329.1:0-18687 GCA_036250505.1 Solanum acaule
ACTATCCCAACCAAGAAGGAGCAGGTCTTCTCAACCTACTCTGACAACCAGCCTGGTGTGTTGATTCAAGTGTATGAAGGTGAGAGAACAAGGACCAGGGACAACAACTTGCTTGGCAAATTTGAGCTTTCTGGTATCCCTCCTGCCCCCAGGGGAGTTCCTCAAATCACAGTGTGCTTTGACATTGATGCGAATGGTATCTTAAATGTCTCTGCTGAGGATAAGACCACCGGACAGAAGAACAAGATTACCATCACCAATGACAAGGGCAGACTCTCAAAGGAGGAGATCGAAAAGATGGTTCAGGAAGCAGAGAAATACAAATCTGAGGATGAGGAGCACAAGAAGAAGGTTGAGGCAAAGAATGCTTTGGAGAACTATGCGTACAATATGAGGAACACAATAAAGGATGAGAAGATTGCATCCAAACTGTCCGCTGATGACAAGACTAAGATTGATGATGCTATTGAGCAAGCCATCCAGTGGCTCGATGGTAACCAGCTTGCTGAGGCTGACGAGTTTGAGGACAAAATGAAAGAGCTAGAGAGTCTCTGCAACCCAATCATTGCAAAAATGTACCAGGGGGCAGGTGGTGACATGGATGACGAAGGTCCTGCTCCTAGTGGCGGTGGTGCTGGTCCCAAGATTGAGGAGGTGGACTAAGTTGGTGCTTCCTATATTGTTTTTTATTTCATAATGTTAGATACTTGGAATTTTTGTTTCAAAGATTCTGCATAGTAGTTGGTTTATAGCAGAAACTTCATGAATAGCTTTTTCTTTCTGCAATGAAGTATAATCTTTTTGTCATAGTAGTACTTCGAATTCCCAAAATATTGCTCTTTACCATGGCTGCTTCACAGTCCTCAAGTTTATCAAACTCAACCAGAAATATTCCTCTGTTAACTTTTCCATCTATATTTAACAGTTGGATGTTTTTAGATAAGTTTGAGAAACTTAGTGGTTGATGTGAACAATAGGTATAAATATTGGTCAAAAACTCGATAACCAAATTGAGTTGGTCTGAAGTGAAAATTCAGAATTGCATAAACGGATTTGACTGGTATTGTAAATTTGTTTATATTATCTGTTTGTGTACTGATAATCAGTACAAGACGATGTAGATTTGGGTCAATGATGTATGTACTATCAAGGACAAGGTCACATTTGAGAAAAATCTGAAAGGCCAGGTTTTGTTTAAGGTTTCTCCACCTCTTCGACTTCAGCAATAGCTAAATTTCCAGTATATTGACCTAGCCACCTTATGCCAATTGGCATAACAAATGTCATAACATGAAATTATAATAAAAGAAGGTATCCCCATTAGGTATATCCAAGACAAAGAACAATTAGTTAGAAAATAATAATAATAATTGTAGTCTCAATCAACTCTTAGAGGCTTATCGAAAATTAGGTTTTTGATCGCTAGGTATCTTTATCAGGTCTACCTATACGTGGCGCAGAGTTATTGGTTCTCATGATGTGGATATGTGGTCCTAAAACATAAGATAAGTCCATCTTGTAGTGTGTCCCTAAGAGAGATTCCTTACATGAAGGAGCCCAATAAATGCCCCAAGCCAATTAAGGAACTTAAGAAAGTGACTAAATTTGTAAAGTTAGTGGTTGAGAGTTGAGAGGAAGTAGTTTACTCAAAATTGTCTTCTTGAGCATCCAAACAAAAAAGGAGATAACTCACAAAAAAATAAATAAATCAACAACCATGGAATTAAGAAAAGATAGTAACACTACAATGAAGACTTTAGTTGGTATATTTAAAACAAAACTAGGGATTAAGCACCACCAATCTTGACCACAACAAATGTAACCTCGTACTTCCCATTAGCAATTTGCAAGGAAGGATAAGAAATGAAACAACTACTAAAAACTATACTGTTTCTGTTTATTTTTATTTGTCCACTATATTAATTCTCTAAATTATTTTCGAAGACTTTCACGATGTGAACTTGTGGTCCATAACTGATAACACACAAGTCACAACATAGTGTCTGCTAAAGTTTTCAAGTGGTTTTTTTTCCTTTAATAATAGTAGTGTTCGGCCTTAACTAACTCCATCAACATAAATGTCGAATAACTCTGTCTACCAAAGTTTGGATAGATGGAAGAAACTTGTATTTTGCCATGCTATCAAGTGAGGTTCTTTAGTTGTGGTATGAACAAGACCATGAAAAATGCCTTCTTGATAAATTGATGGTAAAGAATAAATACAAGTGAAAATATCATGCGTATGCCTCAAGGATAGATGTCCTGTGGCTGCCTTGAACCTTTCTGTTTCTGTGGCCTTGGTTTTATTTAGAAAGTTTTATGGTACAATAGATTCATATAGAGCACACAAACTATTCATAGCTGTCTATTATCAAGTTGCACTCAATAGCCAATCAATTCTTTTTTTCGCTCTCTATAGACTAACACTATTTAAGGGTAGAAGGATCTTATCCATCCCACCACAATGCAGCATTATACATGCTTCCGAAAAGAAGCAAGCAAGCCCCAAAAACCGAACTCCCACAATAAAAAGAAGTCATAAAATCAGATACTTCTTTTTGTTAAGTTACCGAATTGCTATGAAAAGCTATGAATTTAATAGATGAACACAATATTAGTGACTATACTAATAAACCAACTGGTGAAATTTCATAGCAAACATTGTTATAATAAAAACTAGTCAAGATCAACCACAACATATAGTGTGTTTTGATAAAACCACACTATAGATAATACAAAGTTGGTGCTGAACGAAGCACCAACCCTAACAACCACCTATGCATTTCTCCCAGTACGCGTCTAGGTCAACATCAGGTCATTTCCAACAAGGTGAGGACGGAGACAAACCCGAACTTCATGTTCTTCTTCTGGACCATCACGAACTTTTGGCACCAATATCTCAAGCACCGTTCCTGATTCATCATAATATGCTTCAAGTTTAGCATCTTCAGGAATTCTAGCTGGAAGAGGAATTTCTCGGACGAACTCTCCTGGAAGACAGTGTTCTGAGGATGAAACTTGAAGCTTGAAAGTCCTATTCTGTCTCTTGATGAACGGGATCCGAGATGTGCTCAAACAAGACACCTTGATTATCCCATGTGTGGGTGTGTTCCGCCATGAAACTTTCACTCTTTGAAGATCTACAAATGGCAAGCTGATTACGATCAAATAACCTTCTTCATCTTCGTAGATACTTTTCGCAGCTGTAACAGGGCCATAAGCATCCCTCATCACCCCAGTAAATTCATTTAACCAGTTCGGTTCATTTGGGTGAATTTCAAGGTCTGGAATTTGATAGGAAGGAGGATTCACTTGCAGATAACACTCTTCTTCAGTTCCATTTGAGAGGAAGTCCTTTTTCCTTTTGCCGTTGACAGGTAGTAGATCCATTGCGTCTCCATTGCTATGATTGGACGGCTGAGTTGACAAATTAAGTCCAGAACCATTAAGCAGTTTCTTTGAGTTGGAATGTGGGTTACTCTTTATTGGCGGAGGCGGCCTCTCAAGCTCAAATTCGGTGTTGGGGAGATTTCTCCATGTACTGAAATCACTAGCTTCCGGTGGGATAGTGAAGTTCGCATCCCTACCAGTGAGTTCCTTCCATCTTTTGCGCTCCTCTTCATCAAGAACCATGAGATTGGGAGACGACACAATCTCAATCCCATGAACACACTGAGGATTTGATAGGCCTCTGTAATGCTTCCTTTGCATCCTATGAGATCGAATGAAACCCCTATCAGCGCTAAACGGAAATGGACGTTCCCCTTGTCGAGAATGCCCATTCATGTAACTCCGTAGCTGCATCTTACCCAATGCATTCTCAGGTCTATCCTTGAATACCCACATATACATATTCTCCATATCATGTTGAACCATGAAAACATCAAGCTGGAGATCACTTTTATCAAACCCGGAAATTCCATTACTATCCCGGATCATCTTAGCCTTGGATTTCTCATTTAAAACAGGCTTAAAATAGAAACTAAAGAAAAACCAAGCACCCCAGATGCTATCTATACGTTTTGCACATTTCCTCCCTACTTTAGGCACACTAAGGAAAGTTTCAGTTTCATAGATCTGTGTCCCTAACCCGACATCAAGAATATCATTCCACGGCTGAGTAGGCGAGCTACGGTCAGCTGATAAGGGTAAATTAATATCAGGGGGACGAGTTATGACAACTTGGCGATTCATCTCAAGGTCTAATTCATCATGTGAAGAAGAAGCACTGGAATCCATGGACAAAAGGGTTGAAGGATGATGATTCTCCATTGACAGAGTTGTAAGAAGAGTATCTACCATTTCACAAATTTCTCCCTTGAAAATAGGGACTCTCTTATTACTAATCCTAGCTCCAATTCTTAAGTACCCAAATGAACTTTCTTGAAAAAAATTCAATCTTTACAAAGAACACATCCATCATACTAATCCCAACAACAACAACATTTACACCACCATCAAATCCTTTTTACTTATTCATCACATAACTACAAACCCTCAAAAACCCAAACAACAAAATAGTTAAAAATACCATAAAAGTCAAAAGAAAAACTAGATGAAGACTATATTCAACCCTAACCCAAGAATCTCATTAAACCCTCCAAAGACAGGTGAGAGAAACTGAGTAAATCTTGCAAACCCCATAATCTTTATTTCCCCCAAATTACCCTTTTTTTTCACCTCTAATAAACAGAACTATATAATATAATTTGTGTATCTTTTTCAATGTATAGTATTACCAATCTATGAATCCAAGACCCAAGAAAAGGACTAAATCAGAAGGGATCTTGGAAGAGTACCTTTTAGGATAAGCTTCAACAACCAAGAACCCACAAATACTAGGACATTCTGAAGAATCAATGGCTCTTACCATCCTCATCCTTCAATTTTTTTTCTACTATCTCTTTGAGGAATTTACACAAACACTTAACTTACATGAGTAAAATGAAGAAGAAACGTCACACAAATCTAGAGAAATGAAAAAAAGGGGACACCAAAAACAAATGCAATTTGATATTTGGTGGTGACAAAGTGAAGTAAACAGAAATACCCTGTACTAGATAACACCGTAAATGAATGATGATTCAAGAATCATCACCGTTCATCTGGAACAACAGTTGTCACCGTTACTCAAAACGGTGACGGTGCTTTTTTGGACTGATTTTGGTGGGGTTGGGGTGGGGTAGATGAAAAGTCGGGATGGTAAAAACTAAAAGACGATTGATAAGACCGTTGATCGTAGTGCACTGGTGGAACTGCTCTATCATTAATTAGAGATTTTGGATGTGAGCATTAGTATGGAGAAGATTAAGTTGTAAGCGTCATTTTCAAATGAGTCTGCGCGATTCAAAAGTAATCAGAATTCTAATGCAAACTCAATAAATAACAACGGAATGTGGTGTAATGAATGGGATTATTCTTCTCTTAATCAAAAGTCTCGAATCAAATTTGAACTATAAAAAAATTCTTGATAAAAAGCACAACCTTCAATTTTATATGGGAGTTCAAATAAATTAAACTTTAATACAAATAACATAGACATGATTAAAAGAAAAAAGAAAAAAGGAGGAGGATTGATAAGTTATTAATTGGGGGTTGGTGTGTAGTGAGTTGCTTGTACAATTTGAAGTTTTCTACTTCATTTTTAGATTAGTATTATTTATGTTTCCAACAAATTTGACATTAGGGTATTGGTCGGTACGGTTCATAAATGGTATTGGTTATCGTGCTTATAATATGCAAAATCGATAACGAATTAATAAATCAAAGTATTGAATTATCAATTATCAATTATAAATAGTTTGATTATGGGATTAATAAATAAGGTTGTATTAATCATTTCAATGTAAGTTTATTTATTGAAGAAAGATTAATTAAAAGCAGGAAATTATATGGATACAAAATTAATAACATTTTCATGATAATTATTTTTAAAATGTTTCCGATAAAATATATGTAAGAATAAAGAGATAAGTTTACTTCTCATTAGAATTTTGGGTTAAACGGTTAAGAATTGATAGTCAAAACAAGATTCAAACAAATAACCCAATAATTATAAGAGTCTGAACGGTTATAAAACTAACAAATCAATAATCTGAACCTCCACAACCTTCTTATAAATTTAGATTATCGGTTTGACCCAAAATTTGGACAACCCTATTTATCGTACTTAGTTTATTCACAAAAGCTAATCTATTTAGAATATTTTTTTAAAGAAAAAATAGGTAGGACTAGGGCTTTAAAAAACTTTTTGAAGAATTAATTCAAGACTCGCTTTCACATTTGTAAAATATTATGAGGCTCACGTTAGAGCTTTATTCTATAGTACTTTTACTTCAAGCACCTAATTAGACTGTCTATACGAGTCTAACACTCAAAGCGCAAGCTTGCTTACAACTTCTATGCAAATGAGCGCAATTGAAATTTCTGGGGAGTTATATATTTGTGTATTGATAAGACCGTTTACTATTTCTTGAAGCTCAATCTCTCCCCCGGATGAACCATATAGCCAAGCATATATAAAATTGCCCAATTAGCACTATTGACTCTCAAATTTCTTTAACAAAAATAATAAAAACTCAATTAATCAAACAAATATGACAATTAAGAGTAACTCAAATATATAGCAAGTTATAGTGTTACTAATTGAAACATAGGGGTGGGGGGATATTATTTGAATATTCCTTCTAAAACTATATCACAAAAGATTATATATTCACTAGTCAATTATTTTCATGTCTTAAGTTTATATATTTCTCTTAAAAATATGAGACTTATATTATTTGTGAAAGCTATCGCCATAGGTAACGTATTTGCATTAAAAGGTATATTTAATATATAAAGATAATTTATTAAGGAATTTTTTTTTTGGCCAGAATGATATTTTATCTATGTTATTTTACCTTTTAAAACATTTTTACCCTTTTAACTTTAATACCTTTTAACTAAAAAAAATGGAAAAAAGATCAGTTTATTTTAAAATTAAAAAAAATATTATAGTTTTTTTAATTTTCTGGCCATTTAGCACTTCCCATTTATTAAAAGTCTTATATTTTTTTCTTTTTTAAATTTAAAACTCGACTCAAAATATTGACCCAACATTTTAAAGTGCTTCATTGTAATTACTTAATTAGCCAATATTTAGCCTACTTTACTGATTCAGTGTGGCAATATTCCATTTTAATTTCATTAAAATGTCACGATCCAGACCGTCGTGATTATCACCCACACTAACCCTTCGGTGGGAGAACTACTACTACAACCCAAACCAAGCAACTAAACCAAAACTAAGCATTTAAAGATACGAAACAAGTTAAATACTAAAGAACGAAATAGGGAGTTCCCATAAACTCTAATCAAAAGTCTATCAACTAAACAAATGCGGAAGTAACACCTAGAACCTAAAAGTCAATATACCAAAACATCTAAAGTTCAACAAATCTAAACAAGAAGGGATACAACCTCAAACTAATACGAAAGGAGAACTCATGGCAGCCTGGAAGAACTGGCTCACCTTTGAATTCGAACGATGATCACTGATCTTTTAAGTGAGGTCTGTCAATAGCCGCTTGAAGATGTTTTGTACTCAACAAAGAAAGAGCAAGTGCAGTATCAGTACACAATCACAGTGTACTGGTAGGATCACACGGCTATCCCACTAAGTGTAACATAAGCAAGTCAATACAATATACAAAATAATAATCACATACATATATCGAACATATACAATATTATCAATATTTATGAACAACGAACAACTTCACATTTCTCAAGATACACAATTATGAAAAGTCACTGGTCCTCTCATGGAACCCAAACCCAAACAGTTAGCATACCGGAACGTGGTACCCGATCCAATGATTATGCTGGAACGTGGCAACTGATCCCATAATTATGCCGGAACGTGGCAACCGATCCAAGTTAGTTATGCCGAAACGTGGCAACCGATCCATTCAACACACCACAATCACAATCACAAGTATATCCTCAAGATCATACAACTAAGTCATGATTTCATGGTAACCATCATTCATCTATCTCATTTACAACAAGTATGATCAATAATGCAACATTCATATACATACATGTATCATAATGAAGCAAGAACAAACATACATCACACAATCATAGAATCACAACCATCACCTACCTCGAAACAAGCTTGAAACCTAGGAAACTTGATCCTTCCCTTTTCGGATTTGTTCCGCTTGTTCTTGGTCTACAAACAATCATAATAACACGAGAATAAAAAAACAATCACTAATTACCCGAAACGCTAACAATTCTATGAACCTTAGATCATACCCATGATCCCAAGTATCCAAAATAGGGCTTTTTCCACCATGGTTTCCAATTCAAAACCCTCCCCATCGATAATTACCCATTCTATTACGTTCTACGGATCGAAATGGATTCGGGGAGTTAAAAGCTTACCTTTAGCTCAAGAATGGTGAAAAACGGTCAAGAACTCGTATGAGATCGTCTCCTAGCTCTCAAAGTCGAAAAGTGCAGAATAAAGTCATTTTGAGGTTTATTTATGACCATAAGTCGCGTCGAACCCGCCACATCGGCCCTCATCCACCCTGGCGGCAGAAATCCCGCCTCAGCGGCTTGCACGGAACTAGTGAGCTATTTTAATAATTCCAAGACCCCCATTTCACAACACACCTTTAACCAACTACGCTCAGAAAAAACTGTTCACGCTAAGATCGATTCCGGGAGTTCTACTCACCCGAATTCAGTTTCGTAAAGTCGTACGAATTCCTTAACGACTTATCTAACTACTCATGTAATCAAAATCATAATTAAAACACCCGATTGCTACCATATTTCCCTACACCTCAATGACTCCGATTTCGTCCAAATCTGGACTAGGTTGGGAAATTCCAAGTTACTACGAAAAAGTTTTCCAACCCAAAAATTTTCCCCGTTGGCTTTTCTATAACGACGGAACCCGATCAATACATAAAAATTAGTATTTGGGACAAGGACAACAATCTCCGATTGACTATATTATGCATAGAAACAAACAAACAAATTCTCTTTGATTATTTACTAATAAATATTGGAGTTAATTTTATAGATGATTACTCAATTTTTATTCAATCGCATTAAAATTACTAAATTATTTTTTTATAACAATTCTAAGACACTTTACCTAAGTACTACAAAGGTCACTAAACTATTGTTTTTTTAGTAAAGCATCCTTCAGTTTTATTTAAATATTTTGAAAAGTCAATAGGAGAAAATAAAATAAAAAATATTTTATATAATATTTAGAAAAATTGAATGATCTTTTGATTCCAAAAAAAAATGTTTGGGTAACTTGGCGTGATTTCTAGGTACAAGTTGAATGATATTTTTGTTACAAAAATAGATTAGTAACTTTTTGTGATACTCAAACAAATTAAGTAATTTTTATGTTATAGTAATAAAATAAAACTTAAAGTGATCATCATTTATAAAATCAACCAATAAATTTTGCTATTGTTGGTCAAGTTCACTTTATGCAAGTTTGATATTATATTTTAAGAAACGTTCATGTTTTTGCAACATAAATTTATCATCATCAAGTAGTCCACGACTCTTTAATGGTGGTTTAATTTGTGGTCCTATATATGGGACCTCATCCTTTCAAATCTGTTCGAAAATATAAATCGAGGATTTATCAAAAATATTCTTTTATTTCATAAAGATAAAAGAAAATAGAATATACCTAGTTTTACTTATTCTATTCAAATTATATTTGTAAAATTATATTGAATATGTTATTGTTGGATATATATGAGAACTGAGTACAAGAGCAGAGCTAGTAAGAATTCATAGGTTCATCCAAATATTTTCCGGTAAAAATGTGTATATATAACTAAAAATATATTTATGTATATGTATAGTAAATATTAAACTCTTTTTGATTTTATCCTATATTTACTTCTTCATATTTTGAATCTCCTTATTGAAAAATTTGATTCCGCAACCAAAAATTAAAAAAAATGAAAAGAAGCATCTCTTCAAATGAGAAAAACTGAAAAGTGAGTTGGCTTTTCTAACACAGTATTTGTGGTGCTTATTGATTTGTCAACATTCTTGTTTTTTTGTAACCCTCCAATAAACAAAAACTGACACTTAGATCCCCATTCATTTTAACTAAAAGTGCATTAATGCTTAAGGGAGCTTAATTAATTAATTAGTACAAACAATAATTGAATTATTTTAATCCATCCATAAGATTCATCATCAATCCTTGAATCTAGTTCATATATAACCTTACAAAGTGCATTCGTGGTGTTTTTAAGACATAGTTTATATGGTCCCTCTGTCTTGCATGTGCAATAATACATTATTATAATCCCCAAAAGGACTTTTTGTTTACGGAGCAGATAGAAGCAGATTCAAGATTTAAAATGTATGAGTTTTTATGATGATTCTAAATTTTTATATATATATATATATATATATATATATATAATAATGATTGAATTTATAATTATATACTTATAAATATTTAATAAATTTCTTAATATATCTGATGATATATTATTAAATTTATGTAAATTAAGAACTTATGAGCTAATTCCGTCCCTACAACCAACCGCCCATTACAATTTTTCATGTTTCCTAGTATGACTCTTTTAGATGCACCCATAAAGCAAGGATCACCAAGAAATTTCTTCTCTGTTTCCTAAATAATCTAATTTAATCCATCTTTTAGTTAACGTTCTTTCTGTCCTATTTTATATGATTATACGTATGTCACTAAATGTGATTAAAGAGATGATAAAGAATTAAATATTTAAAAATTGTTAATTTTACAAGATAGTGATAAACGTATTTGGATTTATCGGGAAAAATATGTCAAATATATTTTGAGAAAGTTATTTTTTTATTTGAATTTTTTAAAATAATTTTTTTTTTGAGATAATAACTATTAATTGAATAACTATTTGAAAAAAAATAATATCGAAATTAATTGTAGCATATGAAAAAAAGTGCAATCTTATTAGGATTAACACCTGCAGAGGGAGCTCAATGATTATGATTAATTAATTTTATAAAACAATTTCACTTTCGATCTCTCAATTATTGATATATTTTTGTTTTGGTCCCTAATAATATTTCCCAGTACACGAAGATAGACCGGAAGAATGTGATTAAGCAATTAATTAATTATGGAAAGAGGTGCGAAATACCTGTAGTTTTAGTTGCCCACTAGGATATCAATAACTAAAAAGTGCATTTACTTTCTTTTAATTAGAGAATTAATGACATGATTAGAAACAATAATCACTTCTAAAATATTTATTTATGACAACCCCAACCCCAGATATTACCTTAATAATATAAGTATAATAAAAAGGCTTTGGTCTAGGTGGTTTCTTACTATGACAGATTCGTAGTTTCTTGTTTAGATACAAATTTATTTTACTCTATTGGTAAGTGGCTAAGATATCGATTATTTCTTCGATATATTTATTTTTCAATTCATGAGATATACATGTCTAGCTATCGCATTCTACCAACTAATCAGAAGTTGAAAAATATATTGCGTATTTGATTTGATTAAAATATTTTGAGAAATAATATCTCTAGAAAAATAAGTTTCTTAAAATAAGAAAAATGACTTCCTTAATAAATATATATTGAAAAAATAAATTTTATAAATAATATGCTATTAGACTTACATTAACACATGTCACATGGAGAACCATTTTTAATTTTGATAAAGCAACACGTGTCACTACTCCTTCATTCAAGAGTGACGCGTATGATGTCGCTTGACTTATGGTGTGACACATGTTACAATCAAATTTAACAATACTTTTCATATACTTTTTAATTTTAGTATTATATTGGCTTCAACATTTTAACTAACAAAGAATTTTAAGAGTTAATCCAGTTATAACTACATCATAATACCATCCTTCTTGCATTGTTGGTTTTGTTATTTAGATATAATTATTTTTGTTCCTCTCATGGAGATGCGCTCATTTAGTCATAAGAAAATATTTCGTATAGTTGAAATAAATTTTTAAATAAAATAATAACTAACATATGTCAACGATATTTCTTATTTCTTTATTAAACTCTATGAGTATCTATGTTTTTATGATTATTAAGTTAAAAAAATTCGTGATATATTAGACTACAACATGTTAACGTCTTATATATATTGTTACTTGATTTGATATCTTATTTAGACTCAAACAATATTAATAAGTGAGAAATGTATGTTGAAAGATAAAATATTTTTTATTAACTACGTGAAGTAGTAACTGAATTTGATTGAATATATGAATAAACCCATAGGAAGATATTAATTCTTTAGAACCTCAAAAGAAAGGCTAAGACTACAAGAAGTCAATAAAAATGATAATTCAATCTATGTGATTAGATGTTTAATGAAGTAGATTTATATATATATATATAAAAACAATACTCATATTCTTTCACGGGATCCAAAATAATCCCTGTATGTATTGACTTTTTGTTTCGACAGTTTCATATATAAATATAATAAATTAGATTTTTTCAGAAAAAAAAAGTCCTCATCTTTTGATTCGACAAAATTATTTTAAAATATTTGGAAAAATTGTTAACAACACACAAAAAAATTCCACCACCACACAATAATATACACACACCCATTCTTGCAACGCCCGGGAATCATCACTAAAAATTCAGGCGACAACCTAGAAGCCTAAAACCTAATTTTGCCTACTTTTTCAATGGCCTCCATGGCCACCGGCCAGCCTCCGCCAGTTGAGGTTGGCCAGACGCAGGGACCATTAGAGGAAATAAACGTATCATATGCAAACACTCTTGCAGCACCAAAAAAACGACATCATAGCTTGCAGATTAAGCCTTTAACCTATTTGCATGGGGAGCCAAAACTAGTATGGGAAGAGGAAGAAGTACAACAAATGATTATTAACGAGGACCTCCAATATGCAGTGATTGGAAAATTTTCTTATGGATGGCCTGATATCCTGGATTTGAGGAAGTTAATCCCAAAACAATGTGAGCTAAAAGGGGAAGTGAACATAGGGCTTTTGTGTAACAGATATGTATTGATCAGGGCATCACTGCTTGAGGACTATGTGAAGCTGTTATCGAAGCCTCAATTTTACATCACTCATAATCATTGGTCCTATCCAATGCGAACACTGAAGTGGGACCCCTTGTTTGATCCAGAGGAGGAAACGACCACCGCGATAGCCTGAATCTCTTTCCCATCATTACCACTAAACTTTTTCGGTAAGGAGACAATATTTTCAATGGCAGCAGCAATTGGAAGACCACTACAGGTAGACCTGGCAACTCAGAATAAAACAAGACCTAGTTGTGCAAGGGTAAAGGTAGAGGTGGATCTGTTGGGAGAATTCCCAAAAAGAATAAATATTGGAATGAGGAAGAAGACAGGGGAAATCATGGAAAAATGGGTGACAATCAATTATGATTATGTTCCAAAATATTGCAAAACTTGCAAGCTCCAGGGACACAATGAGAAAGAATGTTATGTAATTCACCCAGAACTTTTTCCACAAGATGAACAAACAGAGGAGAAATAACAGAAGCAAGATAACAAAAACAAGGGGGAAAGAGATGATAAAGCTGATGGAAAATGTGTTAATGATAAAAGGCAGGAATAAGGTGACAGAGTTCAGGAGGATAAAGAAAGGACTGCAGACGAGAAAGTTTTCAGGGAACAAATGAGGAGGTATGGTTACAAAAAGGGGTATCAAATTCAGAACAGAAAGACAGCACAAGTATGGAATGAAAAAACTTCACAAATTAATGCAGAGGTGACTACAAAGAATAAATTTGGGGCATTAGAAAGGGAAGATGATAAGCAAGATACTTGTACACAACATGCAGAGGAGGGTAATAAAAGTCTACCAGTACAGCAGAAAGTAGTAACTCAACAGGAAGAAAATAGAAAAGAAAGTGAGACAGGGTCCTCTAGTTTTCAATTAAAAGAGAACAAGATAGGATTGGAGCAAATTGATAGCTTAGAAAATCTTATTGAAAAAGATTCATGCTCTAATGGGACACAACTGGAGGCAAACAAGGCAATGACTGATAAAGAAAGGGAAATGGGGAAGATAAATGCATTGGAATTGGAGAAGGAAGATGATATGGCAAGGAGAGAAGCAGATAGTTTCAGTATACCTAATATTAATAAGAAAACGCCACAAGAGATACAAGAAAAACTTGACACAGAAGAAGAAGAAAACATGGATGCTAACATACATTGCATCAGTAGAGAAGGAGATCTATCTCCAAGACAAATAGGACATTTGAAGGGAAGATATGGAACTCATAGGAACAACAATTGGGACATATCTTATGTCAATACAAAGAATAGAAGGAGCAAGCCCTTAATTCTTGATCAATGATTAGTAAAATTCTATTTTGAAATATCAGATCAGTAAAATCTCAAAATTCTTTCGAGAGACTATTGGATCTAAATAGAAAACATCACTACTCATACATTGCTCTCTTAGAGCCTTTTCAGAGTCCTTCAGAAATAGATAGATACAGAAGAAGACTTGGAAAACAGCATGCCAAAGTTAATTGTTCTTCCAAAATATGGTTGTTTTGGGATGAGGAGTAGGAGGAGCTGGATTGTATTGACTCAGTGCAACAAATTACTGTCTCTTTCAAACATAGAAATAACAATGCTCATGTCAAGATTTCTACAGTTTATGCAAGATGTAATGCCCTGGAGAGAACAGAACTGTGGAAAGACCTTGAGGAGGTGACTTGCAACACAGATTGCCCTTGGATGGTAGGGGGAGATTTCAATACCATTGCTGATGAGTCAGAAAAGTTGGGAGGATTACCTGTCTCACAAGTAGAACTAGAGGACTTTGTACAATGCATAAGTTCTTGTGCATTAAATGAGATAAAATTCTCTGGAAGTTGTTACACCTGGTGGAATGGCAGAATAGAGCAAGATTGTATATTTAAAAGGCTGGACAGAGTCTTTGGGAATAATGCATTTATTGCTGAATTACAGAATACAAAAGTTCAACATCTGATTAGGGAGGGTTCAGATCATGCCCCACCGCATGTTACTTGCTGTACAGTCCAGGAGCAAATATATAAGCCTTTTAGATTTCTCAACTTCTGGACAAAGCATCACAATTTTCAGAAAACAGTAGAGGATATATGGAAGATGGAAGCAACAGGCTCACCATTCACAGTAGTACAAACCAAAATGAAAAGGGTGAAATTGGCGTTAGTTCAATGGAGTAGGACAACCTTTGGAAATATTTTTCAACAGGTAGCTACATTGGAGGATTTAATAAGGGCCAAAGAGGTTCAGTTAGAAATCAATGCATCAGAAGAAAACAGGACAACATTGAAGAAAGCTGAGGCAGACCTAAAAAGATACCTGCACATTGAGGAAGAGTATTGGACGCAAAAAGCAGGCATGAGATGGTTTCAAGATGGTGATAGAAATACTAAGTTTTTTCATGCATTTGTGAATGGGAGAAGAAGAAAGATGCAGATATCCGTGATAAAAATCAGGCAAGGAGATACAATAACCACCACTCAAAATATTGGGGAAGAGGCAGTGAATGTGTTCAAGGAACAATTTAAGGAGACAAATGTGCCTACAGATTTTTCAATGCTAGACCATATACCTAAAATGATATCAGAAGAGCAGAATGAAGAAATGGGAAGATTACCGGCTGAAGAAGAAATCAAAGAAGTGGTATTTATTAAATGGTGATAGTGCAAGTGGACCAGATGGCTTCTTTGGACAATTTTTTCAAAGTTGTTGGGATACTGTAAAAGGGGACATAGTCAACATGGTAAGAGCCTTTTTCTGTGGTCAGGAGCTTCCTAGGTTTATAACTCACACAAATTTGGTTCTTATTCCTAAAAAGGAGGTGGTGGATAGTTTTGGTGATTTGAGACCAATAAGCCTAAGCACTTTCATTAACAAGATCATGTCAAGATTGTTACATGATAGATTAGTAAAAGTGCTACCTTCTATTATATCCCAGAATCAAGCAGGTTTTGTGAAAGGGAGAAGCATCACAGAGAATGTGCTTCTAGCTCAGGAGATCGTCAGGGACATAAATAAGAGGAGAAAACTTCACAATGTGATCGTGAAATTGGACATGGCTAAAGCATATGATAGAGTGTCTTGGATCTTCCTCACAAATGTGCTAAGGAGTTTTGGTTTTTCAGAAAGAATCATTAACATAGTGGTAAGATTGATATCAAACAATTGGTACTCAGTGATTATGAATGGGCAGAACTTTGGTTTTTTTCAATTTTCAAAAGGATTAAAACAAGGGGATCCACTTTCTCCGGCATTGTTTATCATAGCAGCCGAGGTCTTGTCCAGAAATCTTAATCAGTTATTCAAGGATCAGAAGTATAAGGGTTTTGGACTACCAAAGTGAATCCTTGAGATTAATCATTTGAGCTATGCTGATGATACTATATTGTTCTGCTCAGGACAGTCATACTCAATAAAGAAAATGATGAAGGTGTTGAGAGAATATGAACAAGTGTCAGGTCAGATGATAAATCTAGATAAGAGCTTTGTATATTTGCATGAAAATGTGCCTCTTGGTGTATGCAGGAAGAAAAAAAGAATAACATGTATTAAGCAGGGATCTTTTCCTTTCACTTATCTAGGATGCCTTATTTTCTATGGAAGGAAGAACAGAACTCACTTTGAAAGTTTGATAAAAAAGGTGATGAAGAGAATAAGCTCCTGGCAAAACAGGTTACTCTCTTTTGGAGGAAGATATGTCCTAATAGCCAATGTACTACAATCATTACCAATATATGTACTTTCTGCCATGAACCCACCAGCTTGTGTCATTACCCAACTACATAGAATTTTTGCTAAGTTCTTTTGGGCTAACACTACTGGGGCTAAGAACAAGCATTGGGTGGGCTGGGACAGAATGTGCTATCCAAGAGGGGAAGGAGGAATGGGATGGAGATCACTACATGATGTTTCAAAAGCCCTGTTTGCCAAGCTCTGGTGGAATTTCAGAACTTCCACAAACACTTTATGGGCATATTTTATGTGGAACAAATATTGTAAGAAGCATCACTTTATTATTGCTCAGGGGTATGGGACATCTCATGTTTGGAGAAGAATGACATTAATAAGGGAGGAAGTAGAGCATGAAATATAGTGGCAAAATAAGGTAGGTAATTCTAGTTTTTGGTTTGACAATTGGACTAAACAAGGAGCACTGTACCACCTAGAAGATAATGCGAAGGAAGAGGATGTGGAAGTTAAGGAGTTCAGTACAACAGAGGGGTGGGACAGGGAGAAGTTGCTTCAGAATTTGTCGCTGGAAATGACTGGTCATATTATGGAGAACATTTCACCCCCAAACAATATGTTTGGAAATGATGTGGCTTGGTGGATGGAAAATACACAAGGAAGATTCATAGTTAAATCAACTTGGCAGATTATGAGAAACAAACATGAAAATAGAAGGGACTATGAGCTAATCTGGAATAAGGGATTGCCTTTTAAGATTAATTTTTTCTTGTGGAGAGTATGGAAAAGAAGGATTTCTACTGATGATAATCTTAAGAAAATGAAAATCAATATAGTATCCAGATGTTGGTGTTGTGACAGGAAAGAGGAGGAAACAATGACACATTTATTCCTAACAGCCCCCATAGCTTACAAGTTATGGAGGTACTTTGCTCATTTTGCAGGAATCAATATTGATGGAATGCATCTTCAACAACTCATAATATCTTGGTGGAAACATGAGGCAACACCAAAATTGCAGAGCATATTCAAAGCAATATCAACCATCATAATGTGGACTTTATGGAAGAGAAGGAATGCCCTCAAACATGGAAGTAGCATTAGTTGGGAAAGAATGGTGGAAATGGCATTGGAAGTGGTAAGGCAGATGGTGAAGATTCAATTTCCATGGATAAAGAATATAAGATGGACATGGCAAGACATAATACAAGGGCTCAATTAGTACAAGCCAAAGATACACTTCTTAAGGGTCACTTGGAAACCTCCTGAAGATCATTCTGTCAAGTGTAACACTGATGGAGCATGCAGAGGTAATCCTGGTTGGAGTTCTTATGGGTTTTGCATTAGAGATGATAAAGAGGATCTAATATATGCCGAAGCTAAAGGTATTGGAATTGCAACAAATATGGAAGTAGAAAATGTTGCCATTTTAACAGCCCTTAGAGAGTGCTCTAACAGAAAATTGCAGAATGTGATTGTTGAGACTGATTCACTCAGTCTCAAGAAAATCATTCAGCAGTCTTGAAGGGTTCCATGGGAAATAGCAGAAAAAATGGAAGAGATCAGAGAGATATTGAAGAATATTAGAGCAAAGATCACACACATCTTTAGAGAGGGTAATAGTTTGGCAGATTCATTGGCTAATATAGTTATAGAATCACAAGCAAAACATCAATATAGTTGTTTCCAGGAACTACCATCGAAGGAAAGAAGGATATTAAATGCAGACAAAGCACAAATTCATACACTCAGAATCAGAACACGCGCAATCATCCCACAATGAGATCATGACAGGCGAGAATTCACATAAGATTAACTACATTCAAGACCAAGCATTAACAGAGACAGTGAAGGGCAATGAACGTCATTTATCTACAAATATTCTAGAATGTACCAACAAGATCACCACACAGTATTTGACA
>JAJOOR010015331.1:0-14712 GCA_036250505.1 Solanum acaule
ATAACTATCATATGGAGTTACTTGGTCATTGTATGATGAACTAGTGAGATGATAGTCTTTGTAAAAATAATTGATAAAATTGAATAAAGGTTGTTGTATTGGACCATAATTTTGTACTTAGAGATGTTTTAGGACTATATATTAGTGTTACATGTTAAATTAGGTGACAATTTAATTGAATTAACCCCAAAAAGACCATTATATAATATACACATGTTGCCACATATTACATGTCTGTTGAGATTTATCAAACAGAACGTGCATATGTTGCCACATAGTATACTTCAAGGATTGGTTAATCGATAAATTGAGCGATTTAGGAATGGGAAAATGTCAAATTGGACCAAATTTTAGTACTTTGAACCATAATTAAGCAATAAAAATATGTTATAAAACTTGGAACAACGATTTACAAGGGTGTTTTATAACTATCATATGGAGTTACTTGGTCATTGTATGATGAACTAGTGAGATGATAGTCTTTGTAAAAATAATTGATAGAATTGAATGAAGGTTGTTGTATTAGACCATAATTATGTACTTAGACGTATTGCAGGACTATATATTAGTTTTACATGTTAAATTAGGTGACAATTTAATTGAATTAACCCCAAAATGAACATTTTATGATATACACATATTGCCATATATTACATGTCTGATGAGATTTATCAAACAGAACGTGCATATGTTGCCACAGATTACATTCAAGGATCGGTTAATCGATAAATTGTACGATTTAGGAATGGGAAAATGTCAAATTGGACCAAATTTTAGTACTTTGAACCATAATTAAGCAATAAAAATATGTTATAACACTTGGAACAATGATTTACAACGGTGTTATAGAACTATCATATGGAGTTACTTGGTCATTGTATGATGAACTAGTGAGATGATAGTCTTTGTAAAATAATTGATAGAATTGAATGAAATTTGTTGTATTAGACCATAATTTTGTACTTAGACATGTTTTAGGACTATATATTAGTGTTACATGTTGAATTAGGTGACAATTTAATTGAATTAATCCCAAAAAGATCATTTTAAGATATACACATGTTGCCACATATTACATGTCTGTTGAGATTTATCAAACAGAACATGTATATGTTGCCACAGATTACACTTCAAGAATCGGTTAATCGATAAATTGAGCGATTTAGGAATGGGAAAATGTCAAATTGGACCAAATTTTAGTACTTTGAACCATAATTAAGCAATAAAAATATGTTATAACACTTGGAACAACGATATACAAGGTTGTTATATAACTATCATATGGAGTTACTTGGTCATTGTATGATGAACTAGTGTGATGATAGTCTTTGTAAAAATAATTGATAGAATAGAATGAAGGTTGTTGTATTAGACCATACGTACTTAGACATATTGTAGGACTATATATTAGTGTTACATGTTAAATTAGGTGACAATTTAATTGAATTAACCCCAAAAAGACCATTTTATGATATACACATGTTGCCATATATTACATGTCTATTGAGATTTATCAAACAGAACGTGCATATGTTGCCACAGATTACACTTCAAGGATCGGTTAATCGATAAATAGAGCGATTTAGGAATGGGAAAATGTCAAATTGGACCAAATTTTAGTACTTTCAACCATAATTAAGCAATAAAAATATGTTATAACACTTGGAACAACGATTTACAAGGTTGTTATATAACTATCATATGGAGTTACTTGGTCATTGTATGATGAACTAGTGAGATGATAGTCTTTGTAAAAATAATTGATAGAATTGAATGAAGGTTGTTGTATTAGACCATAATTCTGTACTTAGACATGTTGTAGGACTATATATTAGTGTTACATGTTGAAATAGGTGACAATTTGATTGAATTAACCCCAAAAAGACCCTTTTACGATATACACATGTTGCCACATATTACATGTATGTTGTGAATATGTTGCCAGAGATGACACTTCAAGGATCGGTTAATCGATAAATTGAGCGATTTAGGAATGGGAAATTGTCAAAAAAAAATTAGATTAGGGATTCAATGTAGTTTTTTTTACTCATAGCCATTTTTGAAGATTTCTTATTCTTCCTTTCCATCTTGGAGAAAATTAAATGAAAGGACCTTATATTGTTGTGTTCTTCGTATATAATATAATCCCAATGTAATGAATGTGAAAAGTCTCAACTTCTGAAGATGAAGAGGCACTTCTGACTTTTCAAATGCAAGTACTTAATTATTTTGAAAAAAGGGTAAAATATGAAGAGTTGTCATTAATGAAGGAGGTTGTTATATTAGACCGTAATTCAATTGAATTATCCCCAAAAAATACATTTTAGGATATATACATGTTGCCACATATGACATATTTGTTGAAGTTTAAACTATTAAATACAATATTTATACCACAGAACGTACATATGTTGCCACAGATGACATTTCAAGGATGGTCAAAATGAGAACACTATGAAAAAAAACAAATATTTTTGGATTAAACATTTTATAAAGAACAAATTCAAAAATACGTACAAAACACAAAAAGGCAACCTTTTTCAACATGAATTTGGTTTGCAAGTTATGTACATATGTTGCCACAGATGGCAAATTAATTAATATCACACAGTGGTATAAGGCAGAAATTTAATTACATAATCTAGTTCTAAATCACAACGAATATCATCTTCATTGTCGCTTCGCATGGGACAACCATTCCTGCGTTTGATTTGCTCAAATTGATGAACAATGCAACAAATGGGTCTTCCTCCCAACAAATGAGGTTCTGGCACCCACATTCCACCTAAAATATTTCACAAATTATGTCGACATCTTCTGACTTTTAGTGGCTCCATTTTTTTCATGTTGTCAATGAACATTAAACCTTCTCTCGTGGATTCACCGCCATTGAAGATTGAAATTATGGCAAGCACATAGGATGCACCAATGTGGCCACCGCCTGCTGCTTGACTAATCATTCCCAATGCAGTTGGATCGTTAAGGTTGAAAAAAACAAACAACAGAAGAAGAAATAACACATTTAAAAGGCAAATACATTGATAAAAACATGAATCCATACGAAAAACATTAAAAAATTACCACGCCTTTTCTGTATAAGGATTCTAAATTCCCCGATGCTCTGCACATTTCCAGGAAAGAAATGGCTTGTTGAACTATCGACCATCTACGATAAGGAATGCTGACCAATGTTACCTTTGGATATATAGAAGGTTGATTAACGACTTGATTGAGGACACTGGAACTGAGAAATCAAATCAAATGGTTAGGAAATCAAATTAAAGAGCGAAAATTGTTTAATACATACATACCTTAATTTAACCCTCATTAAATCTTTGAGGGAGTAGGAAGCAATCCTTTCAACGATATCAATTAGTAGTTCCCTTGGAAGAGATTCAATGTAGTTTTTTTTACTCATAGTCATTTTTGAAGATTTCTTATTCTTCCAAGATTTCTTATATAATGCCAGGAAAATGAAATGTGTGAAACGTTGCAACTTCTGAAGACGAACAGAAGAGAAGAGACACAACTTTTGACTTTTCAAATGAAAGTACGTTTTTTTTTTGGAAAAAAGGGTAAAATATGAAGACTTGTAATTAATTTTTTTTCTTGAAAGTTGTTCCAATGACAGTAATTATTGATTGATGGTTCACACACCTTACACGTAATTATTTATTAGAAATATATTGGAACTAATGCGTTTTTTGTGGTACTTGTAACACAAATCGACATATGTTGGAGCATATGCAATATTATGTTGTAAGATCTAACACATAATTAATATATGTTGGAACAGATGCGTTATTATGTAGTACATGTAACACATAATTGACATATATTGGAACATATGCAATATTCTGCTGTAAAATCTAACACATAATTGACATATGTTAGAACATATGCAATATTCTGTTGTAAGTAGCAACACATAATTAAATAAATCACACATTTTCTATAAATAACATGACATAAGTTGATTCAAATTAAGATAAGAAGATAGGGAACATCATCCTCAAATAAAAAAGAACATTCATTATAATTCAACAACACTTATGGAGCATTTCGATTTGGGCATGTAGTTCTTTTGTGGCCAAAGTCCCTACATACGGAACATTTATTTTTTCTTGTTAGAAATGATTCACCAACTCCACGCCGTCTCTTATATCTCCTTCTTCCAGGTTTGCTTTGATCAACATATGGATGAGGTATTTCTCTCTCTATGACATCCAAAGGGACAATCCAAGAATCTTCAGGTGGCACCGGGTGAATTTCCTCACAATATGTCATTATGTATTTTTCCACTGAATAATATGGAGAGGAGTACTCATAAATCTGATTTCCAAAATCGGCACCATATTGGGCTCGAAGCGCTGCCATGGCATGTGGACAAGGTATTTTGTCCAAGTCAAAAATTCTACAAGTACAAGTTCTTCTTTGTAGATCCACCGTAGCAACATCACCATGACCAGTGACACTGAATTTGTAGTTAGCAATTTGATGAGCCAATAACTTGTTGCCCGCGTTGGCATACTTTGATATGCCTTTTTCAGGAACAAATCTATTTGCAGAGTTCACCAGCTCCATACGCCTCTGGTGAATAAAAGTGCAAATCTCCTATTTATTTCATCAAATAGAGCAATGATCTTAGGCATATTTATATACCTAAGTAGTTGAAATTGGCCTACGAAGTGATGATGTTTGATGACGATCTTGATTTATTAGCTTGAATTTTAGTTAACTTGTGAATGATTGCATACTTACACACATGATTAGTTGTTTCAGGAAGATTGATGGAATATGGATTGGGAAGATGGAAGAAGGAGCAAGGAGATGCAGGAAAATGGCTAAGGCAATAATCACCAGTGGCTGGCGCACTGCTAGGCACGGCGCGCCAGAAGGGAAACTTCAGAGGCACTTCCCAGGCGTTCTGCTAGGCGTGGCGCGCCAAGAGCTGGACGAGAAAAAAAACTTGAGGCGCGATAAGGGGCGCGACACGCCACCTGTTCTCTGACTTTTCTAAGTTTTTAACATTAAGTAGGATTCCTAGTTTGAGTGGGATTGGTTCCCAACTTTTCCTACTAGTATAAATAGATCCTCAGGGCTTTAAAGAAGGCGTTCGACTTTTGATCTAGTGTGTGAGAGCAAGAACTCAAGTTTGTAATAGGTTTCAATCCTTTAACTCTTCTATTTTCCGAAATTTGCATGAAATATAGTATTTTCTGGTTTTCTAATAGCATGTGTAGCTAAACACCCTAGTTCTGGGGCTATGGCTATGGATGATGTGTTGAATGTTTGAGGCTTTATGAATTGATTTTCGGTTGTCAATCCAAATTACTTCTATATTCTTGTTTTACTATTTTATGCTTGCGCACCATAAAATAAATCTAGTGTCTAATCCTAAAATCGAACGAGGAGGGATTAGATAGACCAGAGGATATAGAGAGTTCGGTCCACCCATTAGATTGTGGGGATTAGTGTTCAGGAGTGACACCCAGACGAACACCTTGCTTGGTTACGAAATAGGATGAAATATACATGCTCGCTAGTTAGTTTATCTATCCCCGCTCAACGATGTAGTTAGATGGCTAACTGGGGTAGGCGGCGAGAGGCGAACCACCCGGACCATACAATCAACCCTATAAACCAGTAATTTGACAACTGAAGTGAATTCTAAGTCGATGATATGATGCATGATATTCAATATATGCTGCAGCCCTGGAATTGTTTTTAAACTTGCTTAAACCATATTATATCAAAATCGTTCTCAATTAATTACTTTCATTTAGTGCATAATTATTAGTAGATACTTAACTAAATCAACAACTCTTAAAAAGGTTAATTAGTTACTCTTAGTTGTAGAATTGAGTGAATATAAGTTGATCATAAGTCCCTTGGGAACGATAACTCGTTTCTTGAATAATCTATACTACTTGTGCGACCACGTACACTTGCGTGTACTTTCGGGAACAACAAGCGACAATGGAAAATTCTCTTTCAACATCAAACATAGAATTCACCGACTCTGCGATGTTTGACGTCATAATGTTATATCTACACAACAACAAAAAAATAATCAAAATACATAAATTACAATAAAATCAAACGAGATGGTATAGATAATAATGTACCTATTTCCCGAGCAAAATGCCCTGCTCCATGTGTGGAATCCAATACGTTCAAGAGTTTTAGCCGCCTTTGGTACCAAATCTCTTATTTGATTGAAATGGTCATTTGAACTCACATCTATCGTACGCCTTTGTTGCTTTATAAAAATGGGTCACTACCTTTGAATTGTGAAAGTTATTTCGAATATTTTCCTTAAGGTGTCTCAAGCAATAACCATAATGAGATGCAGGGTAGATAGTCGAAACCATCTTTCGAATACTTGGATGCCTATCAGAAATAATGCACAACTCATCAATATCATCTACAAAGCTTATCATATTTTGAAAAAAATATTCATATGAGGCATTGCATTCCTTGTCCACAACACAGAAAGCCACTGAAAATATATGATTCTCAGCATCTTGTGCCACCGCCGATAGCAAAACTCCTTCATACTTGCTCCTCAAGAATGTCCCATCAACGGCTATTACTTTTCTCATTTCTTGAAAACCAATTATCCAAGTGGCATATGATACAAAGAAGTACTTGAACCTCCCATTTTCATCGAGCGACAATGCCGTCTTGCTTCCTGGATTTGTAACATCAAGCATATAACGGTACGCATTAAGCACTGCATATCCGTGCTCATGTGTTCCCCTAACATTAGACTTAGCATGCTTCATGCCCTTATAAATCTTCCAATGGCTTACCTTACAACCTAATTCTGTGCGGAGTTGATTTGACATGTCTCTTGTGGGTGGGCCTTTACCATTGGGAAACCTATTTTCAAAGACTTACCTATGACTTTTGTCGTGGCACGGGGATTTTGGCTTGTAAGATGCTCTGAACCACACGTATGGTACTTTTCATAGATTCTAATGACAAACCTATCGCTACTTGTAAATTTCACAGCCCTCAGCCACCAATTGCACTCCGGATATGAACATTTAAAAGAAAACACATTACGAGAATTGATCACCTTTTTCAGTCTAAAACAAATTTTCAAGCAAGCAATTTTCAATGAATTTGCCAGTTCTTCCTTGTTCTTGAATGTCATTCCCTTATAAAAACCGGTTTCATCATCTCGAACATTATTCACACGTGATGATTGAGAAGAACATGGAATGTTGCTGCCAACTATAGGTATAGGAGGATTGTGGCTCTCAAAGTCCGGCACGTCATCTTTTCCAATTTCAATATCGTGACTATCCATGTCCACATCATCAAATTCATCATTTAACATATCTTGTTGGACTTCTTCTAGATTATGATCCTTCTCGATAGGATTTTCATCCACGTAGACTCTTAATATGGGCGGTCTCTCTGCTCCTCCCAAATAAACAACCAAACTAGGTTGATCAGTTATTTTTAAAGGTAAGACCTTCTCATTATGAAAAAATGGGGAATGTAACTCATGACAAGATCTTTCAGTTGACAATTGTATCCACATTTTTCCATGACTAAATTCACAAAATCATCATACAAAATATTTCTTTCGACAGTCATCCCTACCGACCCTCCCCATTTCTTACCATTCTTCCAACGCCAAATTTATCGATTTTTCTTCTCGACCCATTCACCACGACAATCAATCCCTACAAATAATCCCTCCATTTATTGTACCTGAAGAAATTAATTAATAAAACAATTAGTACTAATGAAGAAATGTGTATGACAGTCATATGTTGCAACATATGACTATTATGTCGCGACATGTAAGTCATATGTTGCTACATATAACTGATATGTTGTGACAAATAAATCACATGTGGCAATATGTGTAAGATATATGTAGCAACATATGGCTATCATGTTGCGAAATGTAAGTCATATGTTGCTACATATAACTATTCTGTTGCGAAACATAAATCACATGTTGTGACAAAATGTATAAGTCATATGTTCCAACATATACAACCATCTATTGGAAACGCGAGTGCAAATTATTGAAAAAATTGCGGCTACCCAGATGATGATGAATGATTTCAAAGAACTGTTAATTTTACTTACCAAAACAATAGTGTGTGAACCCAATCACTTATGAAGTAATTCCAATTGATACAGAACGAAATCTGGTCCACTAATTAGAGTAGCTAAATCTGATTCAAGAAGATAAAAAGAGCTCAAGAAGGACCAGCAGCCAAGACCAACAATGTACGAAAACAAGAAGAAGAAGATGAAGAGAACGGGAAGAAGAAAGGCAAGCAACCAAGAAGAAGAGAGCAAGAACATAGCAGAAGAAGAATAAGAAGAGGAATACGGGGGGGGGGAATGTTTTATTTCCCCCCTTTTGGTACAGCTGGTGGCTTCCCTCCAATTTTGGTTCCCACCAAAATTGGTTAAATTAGGTTTTAGTCATTTACCCTTTTACCCCTCATTTAATTCAATGGACCAAACTGCCAACTTATAAACTTGAGGGCAACTCCACAATCCTTAATCATTAATCACATAATTGTCACCTACACTTAATAATTAAGACTTATGTCACCGCCCCTTTATTTTGACACCTTAATGTCACCTTTAATTCAAATCCCCAAGAAAGTAGAGAGAAGAGAGAAGACTTATTATTTTTCTTGAGGGGTGATTTTACCATGAAAAGGACCTCTATTTATAGGGGAAAATTGACTTGGTCCCAAAATTAGGGTTCCAAAATATTCTCTAAAAGATAGACATTCACTATATTTTTAACACTTCCCTTTGAATGTCTAATTCGTTGATAATGTGCCTCATTAAAAATCTTACTAAAAAAAATTTTAAAAAGAAAAACTCTAGTGAAGAAAAAGAGTACACATATCTAATAATACGCATCTAGGCTAAAACTCTAGTGAAGAAAAATAGTACACATATCTAATAATACGCATCTAGGCTGCCTATGCCTCCTTGTACTTCCACACAAAAAGCTTCTACACATGCACCAATTTTGTAACTTCTATTCACACATTTCTTCTGGTTTTAATTTATTTATCTTATTTTTCTTTTTCGTATGTTATGTACTTAAAAATTACGAAAAAATATTATTATAAATTAAAATAATTAAAAATATACATATTATTTTTTAGTTCAGGTCAACTCAAAATCTCCTCATCTTAACAACATATAAAAAAATTATATATTACATTTTTTTTATAATTACAATAATTAACAATTTAAATATCTAAACTCTTCAAATTTTGTCCATATCACAAAACTTGAAGAAAAAAAAAATGTTGGGCCCGTGCTAGCACGAGCTCTTGTAGCTAGTATAGGTATAATAATATTATACACAACTCTTTATAAATTAATACATTACAAGTACTCATTTTGTCTCTTTTCACATGTTCAATTTAGACTTTTTATTTGTCCCATTTTACTTGTTATTTTTGACAAATCAAGAAAATAAAATATTTTTTTACCTATTATACCCTCAATTTATTTAGAAAACTAATATTTTTGTCTAAGGTAGAACATCTTTAATGAGTAAATTGATTTTGAAATTTTATCATTTAATAGGGGTAAAATGTTAATCCACTGTCAATTGTTATTTTTTTCTTAATATGTGTGTGAAGTCAAAAATAAACAAGTAAATAAGAATAAAGGAGTATATTATAACTAAAAATATCATAGATATTAAGATATTTAAAAAGGAAAAAATATATTATATTAAATTCTAATTTAATTGAATTCCCCATCATTATTTTTTTTAGGAAATCATTTTATTGCATTACTTTAAAATGTGTTTTAGATGTCCATAAGACACCATTGCATCAATTACAACACAACTTGGGAAGGCAGAATCCCAAGAAATCTTATTTATACATGAAATAGAAATTTTAGCTAGATTATGAGCTAATACATTCCATGTTCAAGGAATATATATAATCTCGATTTCTTCAGAAGACTTCATCAATCGCCAGACATCCTCGCAAATGGTCTCTATTTCCCAAGATGCTATCAAATTCTTTTGTAACATTTGTATGACATTCTTTGCATCTGATAGTATGTGAACCTTTGACCAACCCTTTTGTAGTGCTCTTTCCACAATTTCTCGAATTGCTAGTGCTTCAGCAATTATGGCCTTCCCTACATACTGAATAGGGGTACCAAAGGCATGAAGCAAATTACCATAGCTATCTATAGCCGCCATTCCAATGCTTGCTTTTTCCTTCTCCCTTTGTAGACCTGCATTTGTGAAAACAACAATCCCATTTCGGGCCAAAGTAATAGTTGCAACATAAATCTTGTTAGGTATAGGATTTACAACTGCCGAATTTCGCACAACATCGTCATATTCATGTAAATCAAATAAAGCCTTATTAACTATGTCATTAATTAGGTTCATATGTACCATCATTAAAACATAATGAATTTCTCGCTTTCCACAGTTGCCATAAAAGTGAGATACTCAATCTTAGTAGCTCAATGGATTCTGGATATTGACATGTATTACAAAATAAGTCATTCCACCATATTGCAAAATTCATAACATTTTCTACATTAGGCCAGTTAATGGGAGTCAGCTTCCATACTAATTGTGCTTTTGGGCAACTGAAAAACATATGATCAACTGTTTCAGTTTCTAAGCCACAGACCCTACACACATCACAATTTTGATGCAATCTCTTAGAAATATCCGCACTAACAGGAAGGACATTAAGAATGCATTTTCTAAGGAAATGTTTGTATTTGTTTTTTATTTTGAGTGCCCATAAGAAAGTCCAAAAAGATTTTGGGAAAGATTGATCACTGACTTGAGGTTTTTCAGTTCTATGATCAGTACTATTAGCTAGGCTTTTTGCTAGATGATAACTAGATCTTTTCCTGAATTTGTATAATGTCGGATAACTTTATCAGAATTTCTGAGCAATCTTAGCATGACTAGAGCAATTATTTTTAAGCACACTTTCTTAGAAAAATAAAATAAAAAAGGGAAACATTTAGTGTACTCAAAATAAAAAAATTCATCACTAATTCATAATCTGCATACATTATTAACGTAATAAAATATCTAAAGAAATAGTCAAAGCAGATAAAATCATATTATACCCAAAATTAAAAACTAAAATTCACCCTAAAATCAGCAACAAAATTGTATTCTAAAAAAAAAACAATATAAAAAGACATGCAAACCTATCACAAAAGGTTGTAAAAATATCAAAACTAAGATGCAAATACAATATAAAATCAAAAATAAAAAACACAAAAAATTTAAACCAAAAATCGAAACTGCAATAATGAAAAAATAAGGAGAAAATATGATTAAAATGATAAATGTACTTGGAAGAAGAAGAAGAAACATAACATAGAATAAAATTCTAATATCCGAAGAAAGTAAAACTTTATGACGGAAAAAGCATGTATCATGTGAGAAAAAGAAAAATCAAAAACAAAATGAAAAAATAACGTAAAAATATTCTGTGCGCTAACTAATGAAAACAAAATAAATCTTATTTACATAGAAATTGGATTAAATTAGGTAAGAAAATAAAACATGGACCCAATTTGGTAGCATTATTTCCTCGTATAATATACTTCCTCCGTCCATTTTTAATTGTCATGATTTTTATTTTTAGAGTCAAACTATAAGAACTTTTATTAACATTTTACGATGTAATTTTCATCATATTGATATGCAAAAAAATTGCAGTTTATAGTATTTTTCGTATAATTTTTGAATATCTAATTTTTTGTTTAAAATATCGAATTAATGTAATCTAAATTAATTTGAAAATTAGTCAAATTAACTTTCGAAAAGCACAATATGACAATTAAAAGAGAACGGAGATAGTATAATTTTCTCTATTTTTATTGTTTGATGCGTCATACACGTGACACACACTAAAACTAGCACTCTCTCCGTTTCAATTCTAGGCATATACCAATTAACTTGGTTTTAACTCATATTTATGTATTCTAATTTTGGGTGTACATAAATAAACATTTAAATTTGTATAAAATTGAACAACTAGACACACATGTCTTGGATGACATCCTACATATAAATTTGAGACTTATGTGGCGTCTTACGTGTATTATGTCACATAAGACTCATGTATCTACATGTTCAATTTTATATAAGTTTAAGTCTCTACTTATGCAGACCCAAAGTTGAAAGGCATAAATGTGAAATGAGACAAAATTAAAAGACACATTTATGTATTGTGCCTTGATTCCATTTTAATTTAGCATAGAGTTTAAGAAAGTAAAAAGATTTTTACCGTGATTTTAAATTAAAAGTATAACAAAATATTCTTTAATTTATAATATTAGAACATATTGTAAAAAATTAAAATAAAAAGTAACAAAGAAAAGGAGACAATTTTATTAAACGGACTAATAAAAGGTATAACAATCAAATTGAAATAGAAATAGAAATATATATATATATATACTCCATATATTATTTTTTTCCTATCTGATGTTCGATACCGATATTAAAGCCTGATATTTTAAATTTACGCCGCGTAAAACCTTATTCATAAGGAAAACGCTATTTATAAAATAAAAAATGCATACCCATGCTCGAATCCGAAAGTGGATTAAGACAGGAGCAGAATAATTAATTTATTGATAAGATGAGAAAGGTATGAATATATATATGCCTAATGCGTTTAATTAGAAAGAAAATAAAAAGCAGGTTGGTGGATCACGCACTTGACTTTCTTTCCTTTTTTCAATTTAATTAAAGTAAGTAATTAATTTAATCTTTTCTTGTAGATTCACACTTTTGGCAACACTGAAAAAATAAAATAATTATCAACATAAAACATTGAACAACCCGCAATTTTCCACTATATTTTTCATTCCCAGACGAACAATATTTTTTTTTAATTTTTATTTTACCTGTATCGATGTTGAGAGCTTGATGATTTCCAGGACAAAAGTAGTTAGATTTCTCCAGAAAATATACAAATTATAAAAATTGAACAGAAAAAAAAAACCTAATTTTGATGTTTTGATGAAGATGATGGAGAAATGGTACAATTTGATGATGATGTGAAATGGATCTGAAACCCTAATAAATCATCAGTTTTGGAACAAGGTAACAAATTTTCAAAGCTATTTCAATTGCCATGGATTTTAGAGACTTGTCACTTTAGGGTTTATGAAGGAAACTGTAACAAAGGAAAAGAAAATTGATAATAAAAATTAGTGTTTGGTGTTTAGTTTGAAATTTTTGTGTGAATAATTTGGATTGTTATCATTATTCAGGGGAAGTGCTGTTGGGATTGATGATACTATTTAGCTATTGAAACATGCATGCCAGATATCGTGGTCCGGTAAATGGGAATAGGTCTAGTTCAATGGGTGTTGGGGATGTGGGAGCTTCACCTGAGCGATTTGCGAGAGGTCGTGGTGAGTATAGAAACTTTAGTCGGGTTGATTTTGGGCGTGGTCAATCAAAGCAGTTTGGATTGCCACATGGAAATGAAATTTTCATGGAAGCTGGACGGCTAGCGGCTGAGTACCTTGTTTCCAAGGGAGTGTTGCATCCAAGTGCTCTTTCAGGGAAATATCAAAATGGTAGCTTAAGGAATCCAGTTGGAGAATTTCAGGGGTTTAGGTCACAGGAGGCTGATTTTATGGGGGTCCCTGTGGAAGGTCGAATATCAGCTCTTACTCATTTTGGGAGTGCTGCAGGTGATGTAGGTCATGGTAGGAAAAGGTTTCCGGAGGAATATAACTCAATGGGTTCAAGAAACTTTGTGAGAGAAAGTAGAAGAAATGAAACTTTTAAAAATTATGGCTCTGAGTTCAATCGAGAATTAGGAAGAGTTGGGTCGTGGAATAGAGTCAGGAACTCTCCTGATGTGGATGCTCAAGATAATGCTTTTTCAGGGAATAGAGATGAACAGAAAGTAGCTAAGAATAGTGATGTGGTGTTGCAAAATTCCCCTCCCAGGAAAATAGATCCTGAGATTGAGAGTTCAGGGGACTCGCTGATTGATTCAGAGCCTGCAGGCCAAAACAAGGCAGGGGATGATGCAGGTAAAAAGGCAAGTCCTATTAGCACTGAAACTAATCTTCCATCAGAGGATGAACTACAACATACTGAGAAGTGTATTGAAATGGAAGCCTCAAAAATAGAAGTTGATCAGGTTGATGTTTCCAACGATAATGGTGATTTGGAGACAAAAGCTGCCAAGGAGAACATAGAAGTTAAACCTTGTACTGAAGAACATACGCATACAATCAAGAGTAGTAATAATTTACTTAGTGTCTGGAGGTTTGAGCATGTTCCCAAGAAAACTCGCTCTTCATTGGCAAATAGAGTTCTGAAGGTTTTTGATAATGCAGTCATCAAAGATGAGAACACCCGTGAGATGGAGCCTCCTAAGGATACTCAAATGCATTCAGAACTGAACCATGTGGATGTTTCTGCTGGTGTAATTTCATCTCCTCATAGTCATGATGCAAGAAACCTTGATTCTGGCAAGTCGGAACCTCTTGATTTGGAGGAAGAATCACGTTGTTCTCAAGTCATTAAGCAAGTAAATGAGACGGATTCCTCATCTCTTGGAGACAGCATGGTAATAAAGGAGGACGAAACAATTGTGGAGTTACCTGGATTTGAAAGTTGCAGTTCTATTAACTTGGAAAGAGGAGAGAAACGAGCATTAGAGCATGATG
>JAJOOR010015332.1:0-17553 GCA_036250505.1 Solanum acaule
AGTAAGAATATGGGAATGAGAAACTAAAATGCCAAATCACTAAATCATTGAGAATTTTATTTGTGGTATTATTTGTTTGGCATTTAAGCAGTTAAATGATGTAGGATATCTTGGTCGTTTATCACACTGGATGATGCAATCTGCTATATTATGTTAAATCTGTAAAGGAACTAAAGTCTGAATAAACATATGTTGGTATGTGTCTGTATATCCTTTCCTATAGTCTCTTAATTTAAGCTTGCTCCATATACTTGTGCAGAACTCATACCGTGAAGCTCTAGTGCAAAGTTTTCAGCTTGCATTTTCGTTGAGAAATGTTGCACTCATTGAAGGAGGTAAGACTCCACATCAGATATTCCTCTGGGGTGTGCACCTGCTTAAGATTTTTCTTCCCCTTTAATTCATTCCTCCTTTATACTGGGAGGGGGTGGTAAGTAATTGCTTCATCGGAGTGTTAGGAACAAGAGATCAGTATTACATGGCACATTTCTCATGTCCCTAGTATCTTTTCAAGTTAAGATTATCCATTTTTAACTGATTGTGAAGGTTCTTGGACTTCCGTTGCTATGTTGACCGAGCATGTCTCATTCGGGAATCCTAGCTGAGTAATCCCACTCTGCTATTTTTATCACTAAGTTCTCTCTTTCGTTTAGGTTTATAACATTTTCATCAAGGATATTATTATTAACAAGATGAGAGAACCAAACACCTGAAAATAGGAAAGCGTTTAGTTCATACTATTAAAGACTTCCTGTTGTTGGTGTTTAATAGCAATGCTTAAATGCTTGCTGCAGAAAGCTTCATCCGCTTCTACCTTTATGGAAAATACTTTTCGATGCTGTAGTATACCTTTAAGAGGCAATAATTTATATGAGATTCCCCAACACTATCATCCTTATTGGTAAAATAGTTCAGCTTATCTGTTTTCCTGTATGATTCCTTCTCCAATGTTTTTTTACAATTTGAGGATTTGTGGATCACAGTTCATTATACTTCTATTTTTCAGGGTCACTACCACCATCACGTAAAAGATCTCTGTTTGTGTTGGCGACATCTATGATTATTTTCTCATCAAAGGCATATAATATACCTTCTCTTGTTCCCCGTGTCAAGGCTGCACTTTCAGATAAAACGGTTAGTAACCAATGCTGCCAAGCCTTATACGGTTTTGCTGACCCCCTCTGGTGGTCAGTCATTGTTCTTTCTATTGCATGTCAGCCTGGTTTCTACTAGCAGCTGAACTGATGAAAAACTACTTTTGATGTAATTACTTGTTCTATTTCAGTATTATCATATTAATTTCTGCTCAGATCATAACACATGGGACTCATTGTTTTTATCAGGTTGATCCATTTTTACATTTGGTAGAAGATAGCAAACTACAAGCTGCTGAATCAAGTTCTGGTAATGGAAAAGTTACATATGGATCCAATGAAGATGATAGTTCTGCTCAGAAATGTCTCTCGCAAATAAATATCACAGAGGAACAGTCCACGCAATCCATGATTTCTTTAATCCTAAAGAGCTTATCTAATCTATCAGACGTAAATGTTTCTTTGCTAAATTTTGCTACCATATAGTGATTCCCTGGTTAAGCATTGATCTCTAATATGATTTATTCCGGTATGTAGCTTGAAGTGTCAGCTTTAAGGGAGGAGTTGCTTAAGAAATTTTCACCAGATGATTCAGATTCCCTGGGGACTCAGTTTTTCACCGATGCTCAACAGAGAGCTCAGCAGTCTAATTCAGTTGATGTAAGTTTCTAGAGGATGTACTTTTATGTCAATATACTCTTCTATCCTCACTTTCTCTGTTTGATCATTCTTTTTCCTATTGTGCAGCTGACCTCAATATTTGACGATGATGGTCCAGATTTATTTTATAGTAGTTCCAAACAGAATGAACAATCAGCCATGGAAATTCCCAATCTGTTGAGTGTCAATCAACTTTTAGAATCTGTAAGTGACTTTTGAATATAATATTTGTTTAACCTATTATTTATGCAAAAACAACCACGCCTCAATTCCAAGCAAGTTGCTGTCAGCTCTATTAATCCTCACTGACCATGTCACTCCATTTAACCTCATCTTAAACCCATATTGTACAATAATAATTATAATTTGTCTAACCTATTGTTTCAGCACTGTGATCTTTGACAAAAAAAGAGCTTTACATCTAGTTGTACTTGCGAAATGGATTTCTTTGTTTCGTGTGCATGTGGCAACTCTGTGTTCTCTCCTCTAGTGGACTTGCATGTTTTCATGCCTCCATTTTGTTCTTATGAGAAAAAACAACCTCATGTGATGACTCTTTTAGTTCATCTGGTCGTCACAAATATTAATGGAGTACCACTTAGTCCTTTGGTCGATGTTTTAGTTTAAATACCATGAGATAACAAAAAGTATGCGACTTACATTTTATTTAAGATCAGATATGTGAAAAATGAAGTTGTTAGTTATTTTATTTGATCTGATCATTGGTACTTGTTGTCTGAAAATAACTTTGTCTACGCCAAATGAAGGTTTTGGAGACAGCACATCAAGTAGGGAGAATCTCTGTGAGCACGGAACCTGAATTTTCATACAAAGAAATGGCTCATCATTGTGAGGCACTTTTAACGGGAAAACAACAAAAGATGTACAATTTGATGAATAGCCAACATAGACAAGATAATGCACTGATCGAAATATCAGAGAGTTCCAGTGATCAAGGCGAAGAAAGCGCTTCTGATAACCAGGTTGACAATCAGGTCTCGAAAGTAGTCTTTTTTGGTTTCTATATACTCAACATTTCTTGTTTCTCCTTTCTCCTCCATTTTCTAATTCATTTGCTGCTTATCTGTTTCTTTCTGACTAAGGTAACATAGATAGATATTATCTAGGCATAATACATAGATAGATACTTTATCTTGGCCTCAACTGGCAACTAAACACTCCAACTTTGAGTATGGACATCTAGAAACCTCAACTCATCTCCACTGTGTCATTTAAACACACCAACTTTCAAAATGATCATCTAGACACCTCTAAAATTTGTGTGTCATGTCAGCATCAGGTGTCCACGAGACATAGTGGGGATGAGTTGGAGTGTTTAGTTGTTAGTTCAGACCAAGTTGAGGTGTCTAAATGTACACTCTCAAAATTGAAGTCCTTACTTGTCAAGTGATGAGTATTTGCTTATGTATTATGCCTATTATTTATGTAAAACGAACTTTACAGTAGATGTAGCACCAGAAATTTCCTGCTTTGCATGATTTAGAGACACGATCTTAATCTTACCATTCACTTAACTTTATGGGGGCAGGTTGAGAATCAACTCGAAGATCAGAAAGTAGCCGATGTTTCTGATAAACCAACACACGAAATTGTTCCTTCACATTGTGGAGCAGAATATCAAAGTAATCCGGAGTCCTTCAGGCTACCGGCATCAAGTCCATATGACAATTTTTTGAAAGCTGCCAGATGGTAGAGATAGCATAGGAATCATTCCAAACAGAAATGTTTGCGAGATTACTTCCCTCCTGATGTCAGGGTTGCCAAAGCCTTATCGGTTGCAGAACCGGAAGATCTTTATGCAACGCGCCTGCATGGAAAGAAAGTCGGCGCCAGAGTTGTAGATAACACATAGTTTGTAACTCATCATATATACACATAAAAGTTGTTCATTCTTTTATTCTTTTTTTTTCTACCTATTATGAGGTGAAATATTGTTGTACTGGAACCAGATAGGAGGAGGCATATTGGTTAAGATGTTAGGTTTTGCTATCTTAGCCAATGTCATTTACTGTTGTATAATATCAAAATGTTGCTTTTATTATTCTCTTTTTAGTGATTTTAGATGGAGCTATTCTTTTCTTCTTCTGGTGTATGCAGACACTGCTATTTGAAATGGAAAAAAAAGCATTCTTTTGCTGTTCTTATTTTCCAAATTAAATATATGTTGTGATATTTTTTTCATGCTTCGAAAGCTTCTCTTTTGAGTCGAGGTCTATCAGAAATAGCCTCCCTACCTACAAAGGCAGGGGTAAGGTGTCACACCCCAACCCTAGGTGAGGCGGACAAGTACCATATGAACACATGCTTTACAAGTCACCTATGATGAGAGAGTAAACTACTACTATGCAGATATATTTACTAATGAGAAGCTTCATATACAACACATGTTGATTAGCTGAACCGATACATGTGACAAGTGAAACTATGAATTCAGATGATAACTTTACAATGTCTACAAAAGCCTCTACTGGAATCCATGATTGTACCACTGTGAAATACGCATAGTAAAGATTCGGCAAAGCCCCGAATCAACCTGGAGCTCACCAACAATCGCTGAGTATCATGTGCTTCTATTGGGGAGATCTACTAGTTGAGTACCTGTACCTGCAACATGAAATGCAGTGTCCCCAATAAGGGACGTCAGTACGAAAGAATGTACTGAATATGTAAGGCATAATACAACCATATGTAAAATGAGAGCCCAAATGAAACCAAATACCAATAGATAAGGATTAGAGACTACATTTGCTTTATACTTGTGGAATCGTGTATGTTACATTCTTTTCTTTACTTTTCTTTGCATTATAATATTCATAAGACATATACAAATGACCAGTTGATTAGCGGTAGAAGAGGATGACCCATAATTCCTGGGATGCTGTCCTCATAATTCCACAAATTGGGATCGGTCCATGCTAGGCTTTCGCCCCTAAGCTGCCACCCTTCTATACCAATTGGGATCGACACATGCTAGGCATTTGCCCCTGGGTTGCCACCCATAATTATACAGATTGCTTCACTTAGATTCTTTAATCCTTGAGATTGTTGTTTTGATGTTCATAACTCTTTTGAGATTGTTCTTTTGATGATCATAACTCTTTTGAGATTGTTGTTTTGGTGGTCATAATCATTGTTGAGATTTGAAACTATGGACCAGTAGTAGAAGACATATGAATATGGACTTACGATAATAACAATGACATGGGAAGCAAATGTGGCATGAACGTGTAATACTTAGGAGCTTATATGACTCCGTAAGCATTTTGACATCTCAAATTGAAGCACATATCGAATAGCCTTACATACCTTATCCCCTGACCAATAGAACTATCACGATTCAGCCTCCCCTTTTAGGTTTTAATCTACAATATAAGTCATGATAAACTAAAATTAGCAACTATCACACCGTAAGCCCCATAAAGCAGTAGTTAACATTGACGGATAATGAACCCATACAACCCTTAAAATAATGTGTATCACCACACCTTCCTTCTCTGCCCAATACATACATTATATATCCTTTTCCATGATTACCCAAGCTGCACCAACAACAATATACATAAAACAACCTCAAATATTCTTTATCATACAGCCAATTATTGAACTCACCACCCATTGAGTTCTTTATGACAACACACTCATAATTCCTCACTCAAACTCATACATAAGGAGGAAGAAAATGGAGCAATCACCTTACCTCAATTTCTGCAACTTCTCCTTATAACTTGAATTCTTCTAGAACTTCAACTTCCCTTCACACTTAAACCAAAGAAGAAGAGAAAAAGGAAAGTGAGCAGTAGCTTGTGGGAACTTCTACCTTCTACTTATAATTGAGCATGAATAACATGTTTTCTAGTCTTCCATGAGAGAATTAAGCTAAATCCATAAGTGTTTCTCTTACCTTGGTTTGCAGATATGAGGGTTTCTTCAAGAACACTAGAAGGAACTTTACGGTTGTTGTAATCCTTAAGAGAAAAGAGAGAGAGCTGGAGTTAATTCTCAATATTGTGTGTTAAAAATGAGTGAGAATAGCATTCAATATATCTTATATTGAGCTTTCTTCACCTTTAAGAATATCCTTTAGAACCTTTCTTTTTTTGGTCCATTTTCAGCCACTAATTGGTCAAGTAGGTGATGCACCTTCTTATGTACATCAAGCAACTCAAAAGGTCAAACTAGGTGATGCACCTACTTGTTTTCACTTGGGCTTAAATATATTGGGCCTTGGCAGATTTGGTTGCTGGGCTTTAATTTCATTTTCCTTTTATTTAACTTAATTTAGGCCTCAAGTGAGTCCATTAGCATAGGCCCAAATCTGATTCATAAACCTTGACCTTTTTAACTAGATCCATATAGTTCAAATAGGTGATGCATCTACTTGGTCCTTTGGACTGGTCAATAAGTCAAAGTAGGTGATGCACCTACTAGCTTAGTTAAGTCAAGCAAGCAGCTCACTTATTTTATTTCATTTTCTAAATATTAATCCCTTTTGCTTTAACTTAGCACTTAACTTTCAACTTTAAGCTCAATTACCACCTTACTGTCTCGAGTTTAAATACTCTCATTGGAGTTAACTTGCAGTACACATGCTGAAACGTGCAAGGAATCACATCACTTTCCGATCTAGTTTAAACCAACGCTAATCATATAAGAAACACGGTCCCTCGCCTATACTATAAGGTTATGTCAAGTATCACAAGAATAGAACAAACATATGCATAATACGGGCTGTTACATACACGTAGAATACAGGGTGTTACATCAGGTTTGTGCACATCCTACCCTACCTAGACCTCACTTGTGGCACTACACTAGGTATGTTGTAGTATATGAATTGTTGGTGGAGAAAGAGTTATTCACTGCGATGTTTACACCAACCTAAATATATGACATGTTAACAATCCAAGGATTCCCAAATAGGGTGATCTTTGGCAGAATAGAGACGACATGGCAAACTGAAACATCTTAGTAATCAAAGGAAAAGAAAGCATAAGTGATTCGTGTAGTAGCAGCGAGCGAAATAAAAGTAGTCTAAATCGTGAAAATGTGACCGTGGAAGAGAACTACAAGCCTATTGCACCCTAAATAGCAAAAGTCTCGAAGTCGAAAGTCTCACTTACCTAAGTAGCATGAGGTGTGTAGAGTTACATGTGAATCACTAACTTCACCTTTAGTGAGTCCGAGGCTATGTGAGTTTGAATTAATAAGGACTCGGTGCATTATAGATATCAATAGGTAAGTGTAATCCACTACATCAAACTCAAACAATTTGAATGATAAAAAAATTAAACAAAATATCAAAAACTTTTACCTATTGAAAGATTCATTCACTTACTTTAAGTTTTGAATCACACGAACGAAAAAACAAACAAACTTGTTCCACTATTTTCAAAGGGCAAATTATAAGAAATGATCATTCAACTATATTCATTACCAAAATTTTAGTCAAATTTTCAAAATTACTAAAATTGGCCAAAATTTCTTCTTCTTCCTTCTTAGTTCATCATTAATGACTTCTAATCTTCTTCTTCTTCCTTCCCATTTCGCCATTAACGGCTTTTTTTACTTCTTCCTTCCTCTTCCTCTTCCTCTTCCTCTTCCTCCTTCTTTGTTCTTTGTTCTTCATTGTTTTTTTTTTCTTTAAAATTTGACGTATCGCAATCATGAATTGTTTCGAGCGAATTATATATCAAGAGACTCGAAACATTGAGATAATTTCATATCTAAAGTTTGAGACTATTTAGAGGTGATTTCAAGTTGATCGAGATTGACTCATGTATAGTTAAGCTATGTTTAGTTTTTTTTTTAGTGTATCATAATGTATAGTCACTGTATAACTCATATATATGTACGCTATATTGTATAGTCAATGTATATTTTCTATAACTTTTCACTAGCCATAGTATAGTTAATATATAATTCCAATCATTTTGACTATTTTTTATGTAAATAAAACGACATTCTATTCGTTGTAAACTAATTACTTTATTGTATATATTTGAAACTATCTAAAAACAAAATAAAAGAAAACAAATTTGAGCCTAGGCCCAAAACTTGATTCCAACTCCCATTTTTGACCCATTCTAAAAACAAAAAATACAATCAAAGCGACATCACTTTCACAATATAAACATCAAAACGCTGTCGTTTTGACCTTAGAAAACCCTTCTATAGAATTTCTACTCGAGAAGAACATTCAGCAAAGAACAATTTTTTTTACATCTGCAGTCTCTTTGATTTCCATTCTCTCTGCTCTTCATCACGGTAAATACCCACCCCCTACACCCCACCCCCCACCCCCTTGTTTTTTTCTCTATACATGTATAGATTTATTGCAAATCTTGTGCCACCATGTTTGTTATTTGAGTTGGGTATTTGATTTTATTGCTTCTTAGTGACAATGTTACATTTTTATGTGTGATCTATGCTGTTTGGATTGATGTGTCGTTTTCTGTTTTGTTTGTAGTGTAGCGATGGATCGAATCTTGATGTGAATTGATCTTATTGGGTGTTGGTTTATGGTGCTTGGTGGGGTTATAAAATGATTTATTTGATTTAAGTTTTAACCATTATTTGTGTGATTTGGGTGTTTAGGATTAATAGGTCATTTATATTTAGTTTGTATTGGAGAAAAGTTTGATATTTGGTATGAATTTTGTATTTTATGGTATAGGTTAATGCTTCATGAAGAACTCAATATGATTAGTTTGATTACTTTTTATTGTTATCAGTGGGATTTAAGTGGTTAGGATTAATGGGTCTTCATCTGTTTGGTTTCTGTTGAAGCCTAGCTTGCTTTTTTGGAAAATTGGAATGATGGGTTAATGCTTCCTGTAGAGTTCTATATGATTAGTTTGATTACTTTTTATCGTTATCAATGCGATTTGAGTGGTTAGGATTGATGGGTCATCATCTGTTTGGCTTTCTATGGTAAAGGTTAATGCTTCATGAAGAGCTCAATATGTTTAGTATGGTTCATACTTGTTGCTCCTTGACCTAAATTTTATATTTTTCATTGGTTCTGGGAAATGCTTCTTGGAAGTCGGAGCAGTCATGATATGGTTCCTTTTTTAATATTTTACTCTGGGATGTGAATGGTTTTAGTTAATTCGCTTCCCTTTGTTTTGTATTAACTGACTGATGTACATGTCAGTAAAAGAGAAATGAATCAAATGTTGTGTATTTACTTATGTTGGCTGGGGAAGATGGAATGTCTGTATGTTGTGTCTTTTCACGAGCTATTCATGGCTGTTTTCGTCGTGTCTCTTCATGATTTGTTGTAGGTTTCTATTGAACATTGTCCAATTTGTAAAGCATCGTTAGGTTAATGAGTTCTGCTTTATTATTTTGTACTTATTAACCACCCGTCTGAAAGGGAAGAGGAGGTAGAATAGGATTGATCTAATACATTAAGTCGTTCTCTGTGTATTTCTAGCTGCTTGGATTGATGAGTAATTGCATGTTTATTCATAAAGAAGCGATTTTATGAATCATATATTATGGAAGTGATTATTGCCTTGATTTTTGAGGTACTGGAATAGTGCTAATAGAAGTTGATTTCTTCTCTTTATGTTCTCTTCTTGATGTGGTATAGATTTTTTTAATTGTTCAAAAAGAAGCTTCACCTTTGCATATCGAATTAACCAAAATTCATAGCACCCTAAATGCAATCATATCTGAAGTAGTATATTTTGTGTGCAAAACATATATCAATGGGAGCATTAACAGAATGTTATGATGGATTAATTGGAACTTGGAAGGAACTGTTGATCTAGTTGAGCCTTGTGGGTAGGTGTAGACACTCAGATGTGATTTTGAAATATGAACCTTATAACGAAGATAAATGAAACTTAATTGAACGTGAACACACTTTCGTCTGCGTTTATGTTTTCCTATTTTTATCCTTTTTTTTCTTTTCCCCTATTTGCATTTGGCACTCCAGTTGATTGCTAATGGGTTGTAGACATTAATCAATCTAGTGCTGACATGAGTTCCGTTCTATATTCTGGAAATGATTTATGCTATGTTTCAGTGGAAAAGAAAGAGGGTTAGTAGGCTGAATAAGGTCTATTTCCCACACTAGCTTTTTAGGAACTAAAATGGGAAGATGCACAACATACTCATGAACCCCCTCCGTCCCAATTTATGTGGCACCGTTTGACTTGACACAGTTTAAGAAAAAGGAAAGACTTTTGAAACTAGTGGTCTAAAACAAACCTTAGACATTTGTGTGGCTATAGAAAGTTGATATTCTTTTTGGGACAGACTAAAAGGAAAGGGTGCCACATAAATTGGGCACAGAGAGAGTAGTATTTTTCTGATGAAGTCCTCATGTAGTATTTTCAACCGTCCCCAGAAGTATGGTAGAAAGAGGAAATAGATGCCTTTTTTCCTTCACTCTTCTACTGCAGCATGAATGGAAGGAGTATATGCTTTTTCTAGGACTTGTGATTCAACATCTTTTTCTTCCTTCACTCTGCTCTGTTGCCTGTTTTTCTGAACTTATTTTTATTTTTAAAAATAAATAAATAAAACGGGGAGGAGGGGTAGGGGAGGAGGGGAGGAGGGGATTACAAGGTAGGAAATCGAACCCTCACAACTTTGTTAGCCAACCAACTGAGCTTCTAAGATTCCCTTGTTTTTTTTGAGGATTAGTAATGTTGTATTCTTCAGCATCAGCATTGGGAATGCTGGCCACCATCAGAAACAAGTTACAAAGCAAGTAGACTCTAGCTTTACAAAGCTCCTAGAAATTCTACTAACTCCTCTATTTCCTCTATACAGTTCTGTTTACACCAATAAAATAAAGTCTCCAGGCAATTCCATTTCACATCATGGACTGATCTGATTTTGTCTTCAAAACACCTTCCATTTCTCTCCCTCCAGAGTGACCACCATATGCAAGAGGGTATTATCCTCTTAAGATTCCCCTGTTTTATTGTACTAACATTTTGATTTTTGTTAGAGTATGACAAGAAATATAGTTTTAGTTTGAAGATTTCAAGTATGTAGCTGTATGTTCTTGTCTTTATAGATTTGAATGGTATATTAATATCATACAGTAGGCTATTAAATCACGCAGTTCATCAGTACCTTGAGAAAATCTGTTAGTTATACTTCCATCTCGTCCCAAGTCACATGATGGTGGCAAAAAGATTACATATGTGCTGTAGCTTGAGATAATCCGTTGAAACATACATAATTGAATCTGCAGCCTCATGATGGCGTAAAAAGATCTTCTGTGTGCTATATCTTGAGATATTGGTTTGTGTAATAATTGAATGCTTTGATGTTGAATGGAAAAAAAAAAACTCTTTTCTTACTATGGTTTTACGGTATCTTCCAGTTTTAGGAGCTCCAAGATGGCTACCAAGTACATCATTGGTTCTATTGCGGGATCTTTTGTCGTTGCATATGTTTGTGACACTGTTATTTCTGACGGGAAACTGTTTGGAGGCAAGTTCTAGTTCTTTTCGTTAGTTCTGTGATCATGAACTGCCTCTGCTATGCTGACAGTCAACTTGTGGTATCTCAAAACAGGTACTACTCCAAGCACCGTTACCAACACTGATTGGTGGAAAGAAACAGACAAGAAATTCCAGGCATGGCCTCGCACTGCTGGTCCCCCAGTGGTCATGAACCCCATCAGCCGACAGAATTACATTGTCAAGTCTTGATTTAGAAAGTTGAGTTGCGCTGTTTTTTTCCCCCAACAGATTACATTTGAAATTGAACCATTCTTCAGTTTTGAGCAAGGTTTTTTGCTCCTACGCTTGATTCAGACGATATTGAAGTCATTTTTCTCACTTAAAGAAGATTTGACATATGTTACAAACAATCAAAACAGATTTGACGTATGTTACAATAAAATTATTGTTCAGCTAGCACGCCTGTGTACTGAATGAGCTGTTTTTTTTGTTCTGGCAAATATATGTCAGTTCTTGGTTCTCTGCACTACTAATTTTTTTTGTTGATATATATGCCACATGCTTGTGAATTCTTTAGTTGGTTTAGCTGCAAATGCAAACCTCTTTGATGATTTATTGTGCATAATACTTGCATGTCTATGAACAGCTCATTCCAGAGCTCATTGGAGGGGAGATATCTTACACTTGTGGTCATTGCTTCTCAATTCATTGTCATCTACCATTACTTAGTGGGCAATATATATACTATATAGATTATAATATAGACAAAAGACACCCACTAGCTGTACCACTCCAATAAAGACTTCTTCTAGATTGAATTTGACACTTGTAGTATAAAATATTACTCCCTTCGTCCCATTTTATATGTCACTTTTTTACTTTGTACTTGTATTAAGAAATGATGTAACTTTACCCTTCTACTTTTATTTAATGTTTTCTTAAGTCAACTTTATTAATAAATGACAAGATAAATTAACTATTCTATCAAGGGTATACTAGGCAAAATATGGTAATTTATGCATAAATTTTATAAGATGACAAGTATTGTGGTCCAGTTATTTATAGAAAGAGATGACATATAAAATGAGACGGATGGAGTATTTATAATATAACATCATTTAAAGAAATAATTATTATTAGTAATCACTCATTAAATGTGCAATGAATAACTTTAAAAAGTTAGGCTGTTATATGTAACATCTTAAAATATATAAATATGGAAAAAAAAATACACCGTTAGTGTAGAGTTAAATCTTATTCTCTCCATCTCAATTTATGTGTCATACTTAATTTTTCCTATTTTCTAAAAAGAATGTAATAATGCTTCCCTATATTTCAAAATTCTCATTTCACTTTAATGAGATGATTAATAGTCATTTGAGTCAACAGTCTATCAAAAATATTATTGTTATTATTGTTGAGATGATTAATAGTCACACATAAATATTCACCAACTTATTTTAAATCACAACATTTAAAAAAATAAAAATCATGTCAAATCAAATATTGCTATATAAATTGAGACAGAGAGTAAGGTAAAGAAAGTATCATGCAAAATATACCAATTAAAAGTGTGGCTTTAAAAGTCAGAAGTCTTTGAAGAAATAATACAAATTGAGAAAAAATAAGGATTTATCTATGGAGGATAAACATAGAAGTTCAATGGTGGTTTGTGTAACTGGTGGTTCAGGATACATAGCTTCATTTCTGGTGAAAAAACTTCTTGAAAATGGCTACAAAGTTCATGCCACGCTTAGGAACTTAGGTATGTAATTCTTGATTTTACTTTTTTTTTTTTTTTTTCAATCAATAATGAATTGTCTCGAGTCGAGGTAGGAGTAACATCTGTGTACACCCCATCCTTTCCGAACCTCACAAGTGAGACTATACTGAGTATGTTGTAATGAATTCTACTGTTGTTGATGGGATGGATGAGATTCTTCGCCATTAAGGCATTAACTATAAGCTAAGTCATAGATTTGATAAAAATAGTTTTGCTTGTGGAATTTGTAATTCTAGGATAGTATATCAGTGGCTATATGTGATTTGTTTTTCCTTAGAATTTTCTGTTAAAGATCCCTTATCCCTTTAATGGGCCCTACACTAGAGGTGAAGCAAGAGGGAGGGGGCGGAAACAACGCCTTTACCTCACAAAAGTAGGGGTAAAGTCTGCGGACACTCCACTCTTCCGGACCTCACAAGTGAGATTATACTGAGTATGTTGTTATTGTTGTTGAAATGAATTATACTGTTGATGGGGCGGAGGATGGAAGATCCCTTACCCTTTTAGTCCTACGCTAGAGGCAGAGCTAGATGGAGGAGGAAGGAAGGTTATTCATCTAAACGCCTTAGAGGGAAATCGGCTTGTATATGTAAGGTTAATTTTATGTAAATATAGTAAGTTGAACTACATAGTAAAAATTTTGTCTCTGCCACAACTGTACATGATACAAATCCAAATTAGTCGGATTTGTAAATTTCACATATCATGCAGGATGGTGTAAAAGACTCATAAATTGTGATAATTTTGTAGAGGATAAATCAAAGGTAGGCTTGTTGAAGAACTTGCCTAATGCAGAAGAAAATTTGAAGTTATTTCAAGCTGATATGTATAGACCAGAAGAATTTGAGCAAGCAATCCAAGGTTGTGAATTTGTTTGCCATGTGGCCACTACTTTTCTACATACTGAGGGATTTCAGGTACCTATTTTTAACGTCGTTCGGTGTTAGCTTGTATGCACCTCGATAATTTCACCGACTTCTAATTGTGTTTGCACAAGTATATGTACTCCACCGAGATACTTGGTCTCCCATGGTTCTTACATACTCCCTCCGTTTTCATTTCTTCGTCTTTCTTTTCTTTTTAGTAATCTGTTTTAAAAAAAATGTCTCTTTCCTTTTTTTTTGACAGCTTTTTAATTTTAACTTTCTACATGACACGTTTAAGATCACAATATTAAAAAGTATTTTGGTACATACTACCTATGCTTAGTTTAAGACCACGAGATTCAAAAGTCTTTTTTACTTTCTTAAATTTCGTGTCACGTCGAAACCAGACAAACAAATAGAAACAAATGAAGCATTAGATTGGTTTGCTAACTAGCTTAGCTATAGTTGGAGAAGGGTGGTCAGTCAAATACTTCTCGTATGAAAATGATATTAAATCTTGAACAACCTTAACAGAATTTCTGGTTTCGCTTATGGAATTTGATTAAGTTATTTATATATATATTTATTATTGTGGGATTGAATATTGTAACAGTACAAGAATCCAGTAGAAGCAGCAGTTGCATCAGTGAAGAATATTGCAATGGCTTGTATAAAGTCTGGTACTGTAAAGAGGCTTATATATACAGGCACTGTGCTTGCTGCTTCACCAATGAAGGATGATGGCAATGGCTTCAAGGATTTGATGGATGAAACATGTTGGACTCCTCTCAATGTCCACTTTCCTTTTAGCGACGATTTTGTTATGGTAAGATTTCTTTCTTATTAGTAACGATGGTGTTGGGGTCAGTTTGCGTCTATGTAGACTATTCCTCTTGATGTTTCTTCTACCAACACATGTATCATGTAACTCTGTCCACCAAGACTAACTCAGACTAGACCATTTTCTTTTTGAATGGTATAGAATTATGTGGAAGCAAAGACAGCATGTGACAGAGAAATTTTGAACTTTGGCAAAGATGGATTTGAGGTTGTGAGCTTAGGTTTTGGTTTTGTTGGAGGAACAACACTCATGTCAAATATCTCAGGAAGCATGGCTGGTATGTTGTCAGTGGTAACTGGTGATGAAATTTATTACAATCAACTCAAGTTCATAGAAGAGGTTGATGGAAAAGTTCCAATTATACACATTGAAGATGTTTGTGAAGCTCACATTTTCTCAATGGAAAATAATGATTCTATGAATGGTAGATTCTTGTGTGCTAGTGCATTTGTTTCTTCTGCAGAAATTGCAACTTATTATCAACAAAACTATCCAGAATTTCATGTCAACCAAAAGTAAGTACCTTATCTTTCATCCACACTCTTTTTTGGTGTCTCGTATCTGGTTTGGAACCCGACTAATCCGGTTTCCATCACATGTTGAGGTGGTGGTAAAGTGCTCCTTACCAAACACAACTTCATTTTCGGAGTTTGAACCCGTGATGTCTGATTAAGTATAAAAGAGTACTTGTCATCCTACCACATTGATATTGGAGGTAGTTCTTGAGTTTTCTTTGTGCATACATGGCAAACATATATGGATCAGTAACCAGCAGAACAGAGTTACCGCTCTGTTAAAATTGGAATCTATAATGATAGTGTGAAATTTCTTTATGTTGTTGGTGTATATAAGTTTAAAATGTAATCCTTCAAGTTTGTAAAAGTAGACTAAAACTGCTTCATTTTAATATATCTGAAGGATTATTAGTTTTGCTAATAAGTTTGTTTTGAATCTTTCAATTAAACAGGTACTTGGATGATCCAAAGAGAGAGGTGAAATGGGGATCAAATAAGCTCATGGAGAAGGGTTTTGTGTACAAATATGACATGAAGAAGATATTGGATGACAATATTAGAAGTGCAAGGGAACTTGGAGTTCTCAAACTACCATCTACTTAATATGGGAACTTTTAATTATCATATATGAACAATTTAAGAAATAAATGAATATTTTTAAAATTGTGGTCTAGATATGTCATAATATTTGTGTTGTTATGACATTTTTTGAAATTTGTGGTATTAAATATGTCAAAATATATATATGACTATAGAAGTTTTCATTGGAGGAAGATATAAACGTGACATTCATTAAGGTTCAGGTTGAATAGGGCCAAGACAAAATATTTGGAGTGAAAGTTTAGTGACATAACGAATGAGGCTCATAGGGAAATCAAGCTTGATACATAAGTCATCCAAAAGAGAGGTACTTTCAAGTATCTTAGGTCTATTATCAAAGGGAACATGGAGATCGACGAGGATGTCACCCATCATATTGGTGCATGGTGAATGAAATGGAGGCTCACATTCGGACGCTTGTGATAAGAAGGTGTTACCAAACTTAAAGGAAAGTTCTATAGAGTGGTGGTTAGAACCAACTTTGTTGTATGGGGCGAAGTGTTGCCAGACAATAACTCTCACGTTCAGGAGATGAAAGTTACGAATACGAGGATGTTGCGATGAATGTGTGAGCATACTAGAAGAGATGGGATTAGAAATGAGGATATTTGTGACGAGGTGGGAGTGGTTTCGGTGGAGGACAAGATGAGGAAAGTAAGATTGGATGGTTCAGACATGTGAAAATGAGATACACGGATGCCCCAGTACAGAGGTGTGAGACGTTGGCTATGGATGATTTCAAGAGAAGTAGAGAAAGAACACGGAAGTGTTGTGGAGAGGTGATTAGACTACACATGCACGGAGTCAACTTACCGAGGATGTTACCTTAGTGTCACGCCCCGAGCCTACACCCTGGGCAGGACCGGCACCCGGAGACCATTGCTGGCCCCAAGCGAACCCTTGGCCTGGCTTTCTTAACTCAGCGGAAACCTAACTCAACAGAATAACTCAATGCCATGCAAGGACATAAAACAATTTAACTGATAAAAATCTGGCCCAAAAGGGCAACTCGAGTCTCAAAATAGAATATTTACATATATACATAGATGAGAGACGCAATACTAACTGACTGACTGTCTATGAAGCCTCTACAAATACTGAGATGGATGTTGGGACAGACCCCGCAACATCCTAACAAAACAAAACTAGGAACACAAAATAACTGAGTCCTCCGGAAAGCAAGGAGGCTCACCACTGACTCTGGAGTGCTCCGCTGGATCAACCGCGTGCAGGATGCTGACCCTGAGTACCTGTGTCTGCATCGTCATAAGATGCAGGCCAACTGACATCAGTACATTGAATGTACGAGTATGCGAACTGGAAAGCTAAACCACAACTTAAGCTTGAAAGGAGTACAAGAGAACACTTATCTTGGCTTTGTTCAACTCATGAATAACTGAACTCAATCTATAAGGCAATAAGACACATGCAATATATAAAGCTTGTAAAACTCTTAAAACATGACGTAAAAATCATATTTATAATATTATGAAAATACCATGCTTCCTCTCAAAGTCTACTTGTGCAATGCATGAATGAAGTCCCATACCCCCATCCACACTAAGCAGAACTCCTCGAGGAACCATGCAATTTCTACTGTGGGAGTTTCTCTAACCGACAAACCACCACTATGAATCTGAGTGGTGATACAACGTTTTACCTCACGTTGCCTGAGGACCATCCTATACCTTGCCGTGATATAGGAAGCTAACTTTACTAAGTGGATCCACTAGCTTAACTTTACG